>RJWK010025115.1:0-27898 GCA_004363435.1 Platanista minor | reverse complement strand
ATTTCCTCTTTGATTTCTTCAGTGATCTCTTGGTTATTAAGTAGTGTATTGTTTACCCTCCATGTGTTTGGTTTTTTTTTGATACACGGGCCTCTCACTGTTGTGGCCTCTCCCGTTGCGGAGCACAGGCTCCGCACGCGCAGGCTCAGCGGCCATGGCTCACGGGCCCAGCTGCTCCGCGGCATGTGGGATCCTCCCGGACCGGGGCACGAACCCGTGTCACCTGCATCGGCAAGCGGACTCTCAACCACTGCGCCACCAGGGAAGCCTGGTGTTTGTATTTTTTACAGATTTTTTCCTGTTATTGATATCTAGTCTCATAGTGTTGTGGTCGGAAAAGATACTTGATATGATTTCAATTTTCTTAAATTTACCAAGGCTTGATTTGTGACCCAAGATATGATCTGTTCTGGAGAATGTTCCATGAGCGCTTGAGAAGAAGGTGTATTCTGTTGTTTTTGGACGGAATGTCCTATAAATAACAATTAAGTCCATTTGTTTAAATGTATCATTTAAATCTTGTGTTTCCTTATTTAGTTTCATTGTGGATGATCTGTCCATTGGTGAAAGTGGGGTGTTAAAGTCCCCTACTATGAATGTGTTACTGTCGATTTCCCCTTTTATGGCTGTTAGTAGTTGCCTTATGTATTGAGGTGCTCCTGTGTTGGGTGCGTAAATATTTACAACTGCTATATCTTCTTCTTGGCTCGACCCCTTGATCATGATGTAGTGTCCTTCCTTGTCTCTTGTAATAGTCTTTATTTTAAAGTCGATTTTGTGTGATATGAGTATTGCTACTCCACCTTTCTTCTGATTTCCATTTCTGTGGAATATCTTTTTCCATCCCCTCACTTTCAGTCTGTATGTGTCCCTAGGTCTGAAGTGGGTCTCTTGTAGACAGCATGTATATGGGTCTTGTTTTTGTATCGATTCAGCTAGTCTGTGTCTTTTGGTTGGAGCATTTAATCCATTTACATTTAAGGTAGTTATCAATATGTATGTTCCTATTACCATTTTCATAATTGTTTTGGGTTAGTTATTGTAGGTCTTTTCCTTCTCTTGTGGTTCCTGCCCAGAGAAGTTCCTTTAGCATTTGTTGTAAAGCTGGTTTGGCGGCACTGAATTCTCTTAGCTTTTGCTTGTCTGTAAAGGTTTTAATTTCTCCGTCAAATCTGAATGAGATCCTTGCTGGGTAGAGTAATCTTGGTTGTAGGTTTTTCTCCTTCATCACTTTAAATATGTCCTGCCACTCCCTTCTGGCTTGCAGAGTTTCTGCTGAGAAATCAGCTGTTAAACTTATGGGGATTCCCTTGTGTGTTATTTGTTGTTTTTTCCCTTGCTGCTTTTAATATTTTTTCTTTGTATTTAATTTTTGATAGTTTGATTAATATGTATCTTGGCGTTTCTCCTTGAATTTATCCTGTATGGGACTCTCTGTGCTTCCTGGACTTGATTAATTATTTCCTTTCCCATGTTAGGGAAATTTTCAACTATAATCTCTTCAAATATTTTCTCAGTCCCTTTCTTTTTCTCTTCTTCTTCTGAGACCCCTATAATTTGAATGTTGGTGCATTTAATGTTGTCCCAGAGGTCTCTGAGACTGTTCTCAATTCTTCTCATTCTTTTTTCTTTATTCTGCTCCGCAGTAGTTATTTCCACTATTTTATCTTCCAGGTCACTTATCCATTCTTCCGCCTCAGTTATTCTACTAGTGATCCCTTCTAGAGAATTTTTAATTTCATTTATTGTATTGTTCATCACTGTTTTGTTTGCTCTTTAGTTCTTCTAGGTCCTTGTTAAACGTTTGTATTTCCTCTATTCTATTTCCAAGATTTTGTATCATCTTTACGATCATTATTCTGAATTCTTTTTCAGGTAGACTGCCTATTTCCTCTTCATTTGTTAGGTCTGGTGGGCTTTTGCCTTGCTCCTTCACCTGCTGTGTTTTTCTGTCTTCTCATTTTGCTTAACTTACTGTGTTTGGGGTCTCCTTTTCACAGGCTGCAGGTTCGTAGTTCCCGTTGTTTTTGGTGTCTGTCCCTAGTGGCTCAGGTTGGTTCGGTGGGTTGTGTAGGTTTCCTGGTGGAGGGGACTAGTGCCTGTGTTCTGGTGGATGAGGCTGGATCTTGTCTTTCTGGTGGGCAGGTCCCCATCTGGTGGTGTCTTTTGGGGTGTCTGTGGCCTTATTATGATTTTAGGCAGCCTCTCTGCTAATGGGTGGGGTTGTGTTCCTGTCTTGCTAGTTGTTTGACATTGGGTGTCCAGCACTGTAGCTTGCTGGTCGTTGAGTGAAGCTGGGTGTTGGTCTTGAGATGGAGATCTCTGGGAGATTTTCACCGTTTGATTTTACGTGGAGATGGGAGGTCTCTTGTGGACCAGTGTCCTGAACTTGGCTCTCCCACCTCAGAGGCGTAGCCCTGACGCGTGGCTGGAGCACCAAGAGCCTTTCATCCACATGGCTCAGAATAAAAGGGAGAAAAGAGAGAAAGAAGATGTAATAAAATAAAATAAAATAAAGTAAAATAATATAAAGTGAAGTTATTAAAAGAAAAAATAATTATTAAGAAAAAAATTTTTTTCAGTAATGAAAAACACACACACACACACAAAACGGACAGACAGAACCCTAGGAAAAATGGTAAAAGGAAAGCTATAAAGACAAAATCACACACAGAAGCATACAAATACATACTCACATAAAGAGAAAAAGGGAAAAAAATATATATATCTTTGCTCCTGAAGTCCACCTCCTCAATTTGAGATGATTTGGTGTCTATTCAGGTGTTCCACAGATGCAGGGTACATCAAGTTGACTGGAGATTTAATCTGCTGCTCCTGAGGCTGCTGGGAGAGATTTCCCTTTCTCTTCTTTGTTCGCACAGCTCCCGGGGCTCAGCTTTGGATTTGGCCCCGCCTCTGCATGTAGGTCGCCTGAGGGCATCTGTTCTCCGCTCAGACAGGACGGGGTTAAAGGGGCAGCTGATTCCGGGGCTCTGCCTCACTCAGGCCGGGGGGAGGGAGGGGTACAGGTGCGGGGCGAGCCTGTGGCGGCGGAGGCCAGCATGATGTTGCACCAACCTGAGGCGTGCCGTGTGTTCTCCCGGGAGAGTTGTCCCTGGATCACGGGACCCTGGCAGTGGCGGGCTGCACATGCTCCCAGGAGGGGAGGTGTGGATAGTGACCTGTGATCACACACAGGCTTCTTGGTGGCTGCAACAGCCGTCTTAGCATCTCATGCCCTTCTCTGGGGTTCACGCTGAAGCTGCGGCTCGCGCCCGTCTCTGGAGCCCGTTTAGGAGGCGCTCTGAATCCCGTCTCCTCGCGCACCCCGAAACAATAGTCTCTTGCCTCTTCGGCAGCTCCATACTTTGTCCTGGACTCCCTCCCGGCTAGCCGTGGCGCACTAGCCCCCTTCAGGCTATGTTCGTGCTGCCAACCCCAGTCCTCTCCCTGGGATCCGACCGTGGTAGCCTGAGCCTCAGCTCCCAACCTCCGCCTGCCCCCGGCGGTTGAGCAGACAAGCCTCTCGGGCTGGTGAGTGCTGGTTGGCACCGATCCTTTGTGCGGGAATCTCTCCGCTTTGCCCTCTGCACCCCTGTTGCTGTGCTCTCCTCTGTGGCTCCGAAGCTTCCCCCCTCTGCCACCCACAGTCTCTGCCCGCGAAGGGGCTTCTAGTGTGTGGAAACCCTTCCTCCTTCACAGCTCCCTCCCACTTGTGTAGGTCCCGTCCCTATTCTTTTGTCTCTGTTTTTTCTTTTTTCTTTTGCCCTACCCAGGTACGTGGGGAGTTTCTTGCATTTTGGGAGGTCTGAGGTCTTCTGCCAGCGTTCAGTAGGTGTTCTGTAGGAGTTGTTCCACGTGTAGGTGTATTTCTGATGTATTTGTGGAGAGGAAGGTGATCTCCGTGTCTTACTCTTCAGCCATCTTGAAGCTCCTCCCTTATTTTATTCTTAACTAAACTTTCTGACAATAGGCCTGAGATAAATTAATTTTGTGAAATTCCATTTGTATGAATTTATAATGAGATTCCATGGAATATGAAATCTTTTGGATAAAAACAATGGAACACCTTGTATTTACAGAATTTTTCCCTAGACTTCACCAGTCTTACATACAGTCTAATCAGATGAACATTTTTTAAACAACTTCGAAATTATATGGAAATGTTATGTTCACTATAAGGAATAAGATGATCACTTTTAGGATTTTTATGATAGCAAGAATATAACAGAGCAGCAAAGAAGTCCGCATTATACAATAATGATAAGTGAGATTCTTTTGAACATATTTGACCCTAAAAGAGTAATTTATATAGTTGAATTTTTAATTTTTCTCTTATTCCTTGTTTTTCTAAAACAAGTCTAAAAGCGTCTGAATTTTAGTTTAGATTACTGTGGACAGTCTGAAGAAAAAAAATGTATTTTGGTCCTATGTATTATTTTTTTTAAGACCAAAAAACATAAGAAATAATGTCTCTGAGGCTATTGTCTTTTTGTTATTCCAAGGATATCTTATTCATATTCATAAGTTATAAAGGAGTAGGGGCATATTGATTTCTTGAGCTGTACATGTGATTACAGTAATCCCTTAAGGTTTGAATTTACAGAGAGCTAAAAATGAAATAGCTTTTTTCCTGCTTTAAAAAAGCTAAAATTTACCTCATGATATACATAGATCTGAATTTCAAAGTCTACAATTCTTGGAAAAGTGTTTATGCATTTAAAATACCTTTTTGATCTGGCAAACCCAATTTTTTTAACTTGTTCCAGTTTATAGCCTTGGTTTCAGGGTTTTAGCTGATTTACTGCTGGGCTTATAACAAGAATCCTTCCTGGAAGTACAGGGGAGGGGAAGAGGCACCACATTGAACATCTAAGTAACACAATATTTCTACTGTTGATCTATACACCTGAGATGTTAAGAGGTGTGCTTTTCCCAACAGGTGTGAATTTGCTGGCTTTTCTCATCATTGTGTTTTCCTATACTATTATGTTCTGTTCCATTCAAAAAACTGCCTTGCAGACTTCAGAAGTGAGGAATAACACTGGAAGAGAGGCAGCTGTCGCAAACCGTTTCTTTTTTATAGTGTTCTCTGATGCCATCTGCTGGATTCCTGTATTTGTAATTAAAATCCTTTCCCTCTTCCGGGTGGAAATACCAGGTCAGTCCCTTCTGTTACTCCCAAGTACGTTGTGCTTTTTTCTGCCCTTTGTTTGACGAGGCGAGAATACAGTCCGTCACATATAGTAAGTTCTCCATAAATACCTACAACTTGAATACACAGGTTTAGGATTTCCTAAGTGTTTTATAATCAGTATTCTAAGATAGGAACTGAGTAATGGTGCAACCCAGACAAGAATAACAGAAACACAGGAGACAGAGAAAAGCTAAATCTTAGTGTCTTGCTTCCATTTGAGCTACATAGTGGTGCTTCACCAAGAGTACCTAAAACAAAACAAAATATACATGCCCAGGTTTCACCCTGGGCCTCTGAATTTAGTCTATAGGGACCAAGGCCTCTACATGGGTGTTCTGTGATTCTAAGGTGCACACCCCTGGTTAAGAACCACCAGTCTATTTCATGGCCCTAGCCATGTGGTTGTCACACTGTGCCCTTTGGAGGTCTAATGTTCCATGAAAGTGCCTATCTAAAAGGCCACACCCCTACTTCAACCAGAGAAAATCACCCTTCATTAGTTAGGATTTTGCTTGAAGGCCTTCCTGGGACCTAGAAATTGTAGCCATCCTAGGGTCCACCCAGGGCTTTTGCCCAACCCTCAGGGAAACAAACTTTGGGATCATCTTCAACTCACTTTTTCAGCCTATTGCACGTCTATTTGGAGTGTTCCTCCAGGGCGGGAATTGTCTTCTTCATCTTGGTAGAAGGTATTTTCAGGATTTGTACCAGAGGAACATCTTTAACAGTCATTTTATTTTATTCTTAACTAAACTTTCTGACAATAGGCATAAGATAAATCAATTTTGTGAAATTCTATTTGTATGACTTTATAATGAGATTCCATGGAGTATGAAATCTTTTGGATAAAAACAAAAGAAGTGGGCTTCCCTGGTGGTGCAGTGGTTGAGAGTCCACCTGCCGATGCAGGGGACGCGGGTTCGTGCCCCGGTCCGGGAAGATCCCACGTGCCGTGGAGCGGCTGGGCCCGTGAGCCATGGCCGCTGAGCCTGCGCGTCCGGAGCCTGTGCTCCGCAATGGGAGAGGCCACAGCAGTGAGAGGCCCGCGTGCCGCAAAGAAACAAAACAAAACAAAAGAAGTGTCAAGCATGGGGTTGACACATCAGAAGCCCTTATAAAAGAGTGATGAATGTACAAGTAACAAACACCTGCAACTATTTATGTCCCTCTGCCTTGCCAAATGCCTCATTGCAAAATGACATACAACATTTGCAGCATCCCCTTAACCTATGAGCTTAGTCTCAGAACAAGGTTTTCTGATAGTAGGGGTAGTAATCATTTTTCTTGGAGAGGGTCTAAGACATTTCAGATTCATGATATGCAACTAGAACAGGAAAAAAAAATCATGAAAATGTTATTGGGCCACACATTGGTCTTTCTCTACACTTTATAGTTCAGTCCTTTGAGGTTGGTCTTGAATACCTCGGTGCACCTAGGAGAGAAGTCTTTACCACACTTGACTAAGCCCCTCCTCGCTTGCCCAACTTCCCATGGTGTTGTAGAAATTGCTACATTCATGGACCTAAATGCCCCCTGTCCCCACTCTCCAAGAACTCTGGGGTCTGCTCCATCTTGGTAGGTCACTGAGAGTACATGGGGTCAGCCCCAAAGAGAAGCTGGTTTCAGTCCTCCCATCTCAGGACTTACCTGCTAACCTTACATCAGTGAGTCATCCTGAGACGAACAGGAAGTCTCCTTCCTGATCACAACCTCCTTTGGGGACCCAACGGGCAAAAAACAACTGACTGTTTTTCTTCAGTCACAAACTGTTCATATCTAATTTTTTTTAAATTAAGGACAGATAATATAGTAATATAAAACTTCATTTAGTAAATCTAAGGTATGCTAAATACAAAGGTATTTCTTTCGGATTCTTTCCAGTTAAAAAGAAATAAGGAAAAGAAAGAGAAGACGGGGTGGAAAAGATGAAAGGCAAACATAGAAAAAGGAGAAGGGAGAGATCAAAGGGAAGGAGGAACGGGCTGATAAAGTCAGAGAAGAAGTGGAAAAGTAAACCGGAGGACGAACAGACAGGATGTAGGGAACAGAGCAGGGCTAAGAGAAGAACAAGTAACAGTGTCTGAAGGATAAGAAATTTAGAGGATGGGGAGGGAAAGAGGGGGTCACAAAGGAGAGGGGGAGAGGAAGGGCGCTAGGCTTATGTCCAGCTCCCACCTGAGCGGGCAGTTCTCAGCCTTTTGAAGATGGGGGAGGAGACAGCAGAGTGTGGTGGGACCGGAGAACCCCAGGTTCTGAAAATGGTTGTGTCCGCAGAGCCGGCCCAGCTCACTGACTTCAGTCATGTAAGTTATCGTCAACCCCTTTCACAGATGAGGCAGTTGAGGTCTGGGGAGCTTAGGGGATTTGCCCACAGTCACACAGCTAAGAAGTGTGTAACCCTGGGAGCGGTCTCTGTTTAAGGGAGAAAAGAGATTTCATCCTAACCAAGCAACTGAGGTACCGTCGGCCCTCCGTAGCCCTGCGTTCCAAATCCATGCATTCACCCAACTGCAGACGGAAAATATTGGAAAAAATTTTCCGGAAAGTTCCAAAAAGCAGAACTTTAATTTGCCTGGTGCTGGCAAATATTTACATAGCATTTACATTGCATTTACAACTCTTTACATGGCTGTACCTTGTATTAGGTGAAGTAATCTAGAGGTGATGTAAAGTATACGGGGGGATGTGCGTAGGTTATATGCAAATACTATGCCATTTTATTTAACGGACTTGAGAACCTGTGGATTTCAGTGTCTGTGGAGCTCCTGGAAGCACTTCCATGGTGGATACTGAGGGACAACTGAATTCAGAAAGGACGCTGCCATCCAAAATTTCTCTTCACTTTTTCTGGCACATTTCCCTTAATATTCTATTAGCCTTCGTAAGCCTTCACACAGAAGGAACTCGTTGAGTTTGGAGATATATTCTTTCTTGCTCTTCAGGTCTTCTGACGGCACTCTGAATATAGCAGCGGGGATATGAGGGCAGGGCAGGAAGACCTTCAGGACTGAAATTCAGACCAAGGTCAGAGCTGACTCTGGACCAGAACCTTCTAGTACTGGCCACTGTCCTATTGATTATGAACTAGTTCCTCATTTTCTTATTTTTCTGTAACGAAGGGCAATAAAGACCAGAAAAATACATTATGTATCAATTTACAGCGTATGAAGTGTTTTCACACATCTCCTCCCATGTTTCGTAACAACACGCGAAGTAGTTTCTGAAACTCAGAAAAGTCGGTGGTAGGACCTTGAATTCGTAGCTCCCGTGCTCTTCCAGCGAAGGGCTTTTCCATGAGGGGAGAGAGGATGTAAACAAGCCAGGTTACCGTCTCAAAAGTAGCTTTGACTATAACATGTTGCGTGTCTTGTGTCTGTGAAAACCTCAGCTTTCTTTCCCACTTCATTTCCTTCTCAGAAACAATCACTTCCTGGGTCGTCATTTTTTTCCTCCCAGTAAACAGTGCCTTGAACCCAGTTCTCTACACTCTCACAACCAGCTTTTTCAAAGACAAGTTGAAACAGCTGCTGCACAAACATCAGAGGAGATCGGTTTTCAAAACTAAAAAACAAAGTTTGTCTACATCCATCGTGTGGGCCGATGACGCCTCTTCACTGAAACTTGGGGTTTTGAACAAAATAAACCTCGAGGAGAATATAGTGAAACCAGTTTCCTAGTAATGGTTTTGGAGCACTGGACTCTCAATGGACCACCTAAAACAGCACAGCATTTGGAAGATGACACCTGCAGTGCTTTTCATCTGTACGTACACAACGGCGAACCTTTCTGCACAGAGAGCACGGCAGGATGATGTCAGGCACTGCATTCCGATGGCAGCTGTACTGTTTATCAGCCGGGCTGAGAGCTGTACCTGAGAGTCCTCCTCACCAGCATGCCTGAAATGCACAAGTGAATCCATAAATAGTAGGCTGATAAGCAGCTGTTCTCTAGCTCGTCAACGCGGCCAGCTTACCAGCGGATGCCCACACGTTGGCGCTGCATGGTCTGTTTTTAAATTGAATTGTGCTGTCCATAAAATAAAAACAGTCACGACATCTAACGCTAGCGTGGCGGTACTAGCATAAGCCTAACATCTCTCGCCTTGCGTTTTCAACGTCAAATGAAATCATCAGCATCCTACTGAACTGATAGTGGAGGATTTCCGAGATGTCCACCCACCTCAAGTCCTGCCCTATGGAGGCCCGTGGATTAGCGGCTTTGAAAGCAGAACTCCATACAGGGTTCGAAGTCGAACATATGACCAGAGAGGCACGCTGACCGTTCGCCTAGTACCATTCACCTTTTCAGCTTGTATGTAATGTGAGAAGAACTGAGCTCTCAAAATATTTTTCTTAAGGTTGCCCGTGCCATAAAGGAAAATTGGGCACTCCAACTGCCAAAAACTACATTTTAAGATGTTTTAAAGTATAATTTGTTAAGAGCAGTATCCCTATTGCTGGCAAGTTCTGCCATCGTAGAACACACAGATAAGAAGTGTTAAGGGGGATTTAAGAACACTGGACTCAGATAAATTCCTATTGTTTTTAACAAAAAGGCTGGTAAGTTTGGATTTGTTTTTTGAAAATGAAAAGTAGTTGTGAAGTCCTGGACATGTTTTTATATGGAAAGTTTATATGTGAAAAAAAAAAAAGAAGAATCAGGTAAATAAAATTATATTTTGCATTTGTCTATACGTTATTTTCAATTCCATAAAGACCACAGATAGGGCTTATTGACTGTTACCCATGTTTTTCTTGGTAGAGAATATAACTAGGAAACAAACACAGCGCTGCTGTTAACAAGACACCTGTTTACATTTTTCTTTCTCTTCCCCACTTTTCCAAAGCATGAAGTAGTAACTTAATTTCTTTACTCTTCACTTCATTCTGAGTTCCTTTAATGAGATGAAATGTAAGCAGCTAAGAACTCCACATCACCTCCTACTGCATATTAAATGAGATGCCCTTTTATCCAGTAGCATCCAGGAAAGAAAGAATCCCAGAGTTTATGCATCACAGCTGTGTTGGTAATTTACCTGTTAGTATCTAATATTGACTAAAACCGTCATGGGAGTTCCTTTATTTTGATCAAGTGAGATATTTCTTACATCAGGGAAATCTTTTCACTCTTATTCTAGAAATAATGTCCCTACCCATTGACTAGGCCACCCTTTTTCCTTAGAGTTTCAAAATTTCCTCCGTCTTATCTCCTCACTATGATTAGTTGCTTCCCAATCTGTCTGTTTTTTAAATGTCCTTTGCCAGTCCTTGAACATCACATGATTTATTTCTAATATATTTCCCAACATCAAAAGCATAAATAAGGAATAGACCCTGAGCGTAGGGTATCTCAATCTTAGCACAAATGTGTCTCCCGGTTTCCCATTCTCGAGCCTCAGGCATGGGCCGGGAGGCAAGGATCTGGGAACTGTGTTTGTGAATGTCGCCACTCTTACTGTTGAGCTTTGGACACGAGGAGAAGCACAAGGTCAGATGCACCAGGGAATTTAACAACATATTTCACGGAAAAATGGAAGCTCTGTATTGGTCAGCAGCATGACAAATAGTATAAAATTGAATTCTAATAGCTTAGTGATTTACAATCTTATTCTATACTGCTGTATAAATAGAAAACCATCAGAAATATGTTTGATTTTAGCAAATGATAGTGTTTTATCTGGGCTGAGTGAAGTGTTTTGTGTTGGGTCAGACTTGTTTTCTAAACCCAGTATTTCTATGTGGTTGTGAAAATACCACCTCTGTTCATGAGCCATTTTCCATGACCAGATAAACATCAATTAAATGTCACTCCAGAACTTAAGAGACCACAGACTGTGCCATCTCTGAGTAGGAGAGGGTGCGGGCGAATTACCCGATCCACATCCTATTATGCCTTTGTGTATAATGTATCTTGTCTTGAAAAGAAAAAGATATTCTAAAAAATCAATATGGAACCTCAGACATCAGTACAAAGAGAGGCTTTGTGGTTTATCTGTACTAGACATAGCCAAGCTTTTCTACATCACTTTGTTTTATTCTTAAGTTTTATATCTAATTAAAGTTAAACTAGTTTATGCCAATCACAGTTGCTGAAATAACTTCTTTTTTTTTTTTTTTTTTTGGCGGTACGTGGGCCTCTCACTGTTGTGGCCTCTCCCGTCGCGGAGCACAGGCTCCGGACGCGCAGGCTCAGCGGCCATGGCTCACGGGCCCAGCCGCTCCGCGGCATGTGGGATCTTCCCGGACCGGGGCACGAACCCGCGTCCCCTGCATCGGCAGGCGGACTCTCAACCAGTGCGCCACCAGGGAAGCCCTGAAATAGCTTCTTGATGGTCAGGTGCTTTAAGTGAAATTAGGCCTATCTGAGCTTTTGTATAAATACTAGTATCACCTTCCCCCAATCCCATCTTGCACCCCAGCTCTGTGGCTTCATCTACCTGCTCTCTATAAAATCCAGGAGCCACAGAAGCAGACCCATCTCCCCAGTGTTTGTCTCGGTTGCCAGATCAAATTAGCATTTGGTGATTTGCTACCTATCTACTCATGCCACATTTTCAAGATTTTATCCCACCCCAGGTGATTCTTCACTCTCTTTACCATCCTCAAGTTCATAAGCAGTGCAGAAATCCAGAGAATGCACATGTTAGAGATGAGAAATGGTAAAGACTTCACATCAATCATATCTACCCTATCGTTTGATAAATACTCCAAGGGAGTCTGAAGGAAATGTATCTGCCAAAATTAACAAGGAATACATGTAAAACGTATTTCTTTTTAGTTTTGCAGTATAAAGTAAATGGGCATATGGTTCTGTTTAAAAAATAGACTTAGGCAACTTTACTCAAGAAACAAAACATTGAAGATAAGTATTTGTGTTTTATTTCCTTATTCTGGTAGATAAGAGAGAATGATTACAAAGATCTCCCTTTATGTATCTATTTATATATTTATCTGTTTATGTATGTTTCTGTTGATATGTCAGTTGTCTGACATCTTGTTTATGAAAGACAGAAGATGTATATTTCATAAAGATAATGTTTATCTCTGACCAGGAAAATGAAATGAAATTAGATGATTCTCCTTTTAAATGGCTTTTCAGTGGGAGATCTCAAAGTCCTTGAAAAATGCTTCCCAAAGCCCTGAAAGCTAGTTGAAACCTATTGCTCCATGTATTTCATTACACTAGTCTTCAGGACATTTCTCCACATGACACATACGGAAGAAGCAAATTACAAATGAAGAAATAGAGTACAAAAAGGCCAAGTGACAAAAGTGCATATCCAGAGTGGGGGTCTTCTGCTGTCTGAACAGCCTGGTCCCAGTCCATAGTGACACCTCCTACCCCCAGGACCTGAAGAAACTCATAACAATTTTGAGTTATAAACTCATAACTACTTTATACAGAAGAAATTATTTCTGGACTATCTGGGAGCTAGTAAAACACTCACTTGTTTAGTGATTCTCTGACTTCATGGTGCAAGGGTGTCTGATTCAGTGTAGGTTTTGTAATGAAAGCTGTATACTTTCTTGCTAAGACAACACACATTTAATACCAGGAAATACACTGTCAAAAGGGAGGGGGCTGGTGACATAGTTCAAGGTCAGCCATCAACTACTTCCAAGACCTCAGACAAATATCTTTAAATCTCTATCATTCTCTATAACTGACTTTCCTTAAGATTATATCACATAAACTGACGTCTTGGCCCATTTCTGGGAAGATCTATTATGTGGATTAAAACACTTGCTGAAGGTTGATATGGATTACAAATCCAAAAGTTTACATAAAGTTCAAAGATCATTCAATTCTCAATTTCCCTTTTCTCAGGAAGAATCAATGCACAGAGCCACCAATGTTCAGAAATCCACCCCTTTCAGTGGATTTCCTTCCAGGAGGCTTCTATTCTGGAAAAAATACGGAAGCAAAGCCTCAGACATTGAAGCTTTTCTAGGACACAGGCACTTACAACAATACAGCAGTAAGTACAACTTAAAAATACTAGGTGGCCTATTGCTAGCAAAATCCAGGAATGCAGAGATCAGGATAATTAACAAGCAAACATCTTAACTACAAATCAGACTGATCTCTTCACATAAGTGTATAAATAGGTCTACTATCACCTGCATTATCCTCTTAGACAGACAACAGAGGCACAGGGATGTCCAGCACTTATGACTGGGTATACTCCTGGGAAAAATGTTGTTAGGATAAAGAGACAATGACATACCTGATTTCCCCGTGGAACCAGCATAGAACATGTGGTTCTTGACCCAGGGTTCAGCTCCACCTCCAACTTTGCACCGTCATCTGTAAACTCCCTCCCCGTGTCACCAGCCTCTCCCTCCCTCTGCTGGCTCTTTCTCCTCAGCTCACAATGCTCACAGTTCTCACCGCAAAGAAGACAATCCCACCATCCTGCACCCCCCTTTAGCATCTGTCTTATTCTCACCTTCTCTTTATAGCTAAACATTTTGAGAGAGTAGTACGTTCTTGGTCATCAGCATCTCACCTCCCATGACTTCTCAACCACTGACCTCCACCGTCACCACTCCACTGAGCTGCCCTCGCGCAGATCCAACCACTGTGCTGTACACATGAGACTAATGTAATGTTATGTCGATTACACGTCAATAAAAATAACTAACTTTTTTTCATTGAAGTATAGTTGATTTACAGTGTTTCAGGTGCACAGGAGCCTCTGGCTCTTCCATCACTTCCTGTTCAGGAAGACGCATCAGGCCACAGGAGGGTGAGAGGGGAGGAGGGGCAGTAGAATCTGGCTTCTCCAGTAGCTGCTGAAGAGGCCAGGGCATGTCATCTGCAAGTGCAGGGTGATTTACTCCCCTCTGAATGAACTTTGTCCATAGGAGAGAGAAGAGAAAAGGGGGCCAACAGATCCATTTCCATTTGTCCTGCTCCAGGGAAGTGTTCCTAGGAATACGTTCCCCTAAAGCCTATCCAGAGACACCTCATGTGGCCAAGTGGGTCCACCTGCCCAGCGGCTCGTCTTGGCTTGTTCTGAAGCTGTGTCATTTGCACAAACCTTGCATTTGCTCCCTATCCTCCTCTGCCTCACATTCTGCTTCGCTCAGCCTCACTGCTCTAGGATTGGCTTCCTCATAAAGCACTAGCTCTTAAACCTTGCCTCAGGCTCTGATTTTTCTAGGGGATCCAGGCTAAGACTTCCCACAAACCAGCAATTCAACTTGCAGGTGTTCACCCTAGAGAAATCGAAGCACATGGGCACGAAGAGATGACTACAGAGATGTTCAGTGCTACAGTGTTTGTTCAATATTTGTATTAGCACAGAAGCAGAGACAATCTAACTGTCCTGCAGTAGGAAAATGGGTAAACTATGGCTTGTTAATTAAAACAATCCATTACCATACAACAGTTAAAAGTGATCTCATGTATCAAAATAGAGAAATGTCAAGAACGTAATATTGACTGAAAACAAAGTTATAAAAGATGGAGTACACTATATCATTTACACAAAATTTTAAAACACAAAACAGTATATCCCTTATATATCTTATACATGGGAATGATATTCTGCAATTTTAAGAAAGGATTTACCGCTGGGAAAGAGAAAAAAAGTTGTAATCTGTCTTTACCAGTTGTTCTAAAAAAGAAATAAAAGACCTAAAGCAAATATCACTAATGCGATTATCTGTTTAATTTTGCCAGTGTATATATATATATTGTTATCAGGTATATTGGGTCGGCCAAAAAGTTTGTTGAGCTTTTCCATAGCATTTTACGGAAAACCCGAACGAACTTTTTGGCCAACACAATATCAGTTCATAACCTTTTTTGTGGTTCCACCATCTTTTAGAATTAAAATTTAAATGACTCAAGCCCTCATCCTGCACATCATAACGTTAGAATGTCCAAAAGTCTCTTCAAGCGAGCTTTCTTTGAATTTTCAGGGGATTTACAGTTGGCTAAATCGGCTCCTGTTCTGTGAGCACTTTCCTTCTCCCCTGATCCCCAGCTCTGGGCCTCCCCTATCCTCAACTGTCTGGACCATGGGCCTCAGTCCTCCCTCGTTATGGTGCTGCCACCAACACACTCACAGAGCAGAGGGCTACTGGAGGGAGGGCTGTGTTATCCCTCAACTCTGTGTACTTTTAACAGACTTATAGTTGATGGTAATGACAGATTACAGTTCAGTTAGAAAAAAAAAAAGAACACAACACTTAAATAAAATGTGTTCTAAAAGCTCATTCAGTCTTTTCCCTCTCTACATTTAGGCTCACGCTGTCTCCATCTTCTGGGGCTTTTCTGTTACACGCACACGCACACGCACACGCACACACACACACCTTCTCCCTACCCTGACTGTTTTATCCCACAAATTCTGTTAATCCCTTCTTCAGAATAGTTTTGTTTTTCACCCCTGCCCCAAACTGAGTTTCAAGCCTACCCTTGCTTATCCAAAATACGAATCCACATCGTTAAACAAAGGGCCTTCTGTTTAGGATCTCTGCCCTTTGGCTGCACAAGACAGAAGGAAAAGCTTTGAAATTATAGGCTTTCCTTTAGCATGAACAAATTTTATGAAAGATAGCTTCCCTCTACAAGTCTTTCTCAAAACGGAAGGAAAACAGTATGAAAATTCACTTTACATCTGTCCAGAATAAATCTGCGAGGGTGGTGAATCTCCCCCAATGCCCCACCACAGTTTACCCAACTCAGCACCCCTACACACACATATATACAAGTGCTAAAAGCCCTGAAATCTAGGTCTATTTAGTTATAGGGGCAAATAATTGCGTACACCTTAGTTGATACTGAAGAAATATCTGCATTATGCTCCAGTATTCGAATTACTGTCCATAAGGATGATGCCTTAGATGTGCATAGCCTTCCACAGTTTACAAGGAACTTTTATACAGAACACAATCTGTAAAGAAATACATAAGGAGACGCATATAATTTTTAGCAGAACTGAAACTAAAATCCAGTTCTCTCGACACAATAAAATTCTTTCCACTCTACCAAGTTGTATCTAAACTTATGTCCCCTAGAAAAGATCCGATTAGTATGAGTACTATAGAAAGGATAAGGTGAAAAGAAATCTAAAAGATTTCTGAAGAATTCATTTCACAGTTTAAGCTTTGGTGGACAAATGGTTGTCTAGAACAGTGCCTAATGCATAGTAGGTGCTCAAGAATTTGTTGAATGAATGAATGAAATGTGTATGTCCTTGGCTGCCTGAAATCACTATTTAGTTATCCAGAATAACCCAAGGGTTTTAGATGGTTGAAATGGTGTTATCCAGGATGGAGGGAGATGTGTTTATATGTATGGAGATACATTACATATATATATATATATATATATATATATATATATATATATATATATATATATATATAATTACTCTCTATTACTCTCTTTCTTGCCTACATCCCTTGTCTTCAAAGCCACATTAGAAAGTATAGATCATTACTATATAAGAAAACGTACCCAGGGGTATAAAAACCACACCTAGAAGAAGACACTGAGATTCAGATAAGATTTTTTTCACCACTTTATTGCCTACTGACTAGAGTACCCTTTGTGTAATCTTTGGTGAAAGCAGACTTTCTTAAAGGAGACAGCATATGTGACTTCCTTCCTTCTCCCTGGGGCTGAGGGTGAATGTGGCCGTACAGAGCACAGAGGTAATGTAAAGTGAAGTAAAACCCTTGACTCTGATTCACAGGAGGGTGAAAATTTGCTCAGAGAATGGGACTCATCAGAGAAGAGACCTCGGTCCCACTCTCAGGAGAGACTGCCCAGTGGCTGAGCAAACAGCAGAGTTTTATTTGGCAGAATTTGCTCCAGAGAGTTAAAAGAGAGAAGGGATCCAAAGAGGAAGAGTGAGGGTCAGGCTTTAAACCCCTGCGCAAAAAGTGCGGTCAGCTTGCAGCGCCCTGGAGTATTTAGAACACTAGCCAAAATAGAATCAATATCGATCTAGCAAAAAATGCCAGAATGTTATTGTCACCTGCAAAGCATACGAAGGAGAGAAAAGGGGTCTCTTTCTGCACCAAAAGACAGCAATCCCTGAATAGGTTCGTGGTCTATCACCATGAGCAGCTTAAAGAACCCTGCCAAATAATGAACTTGTATGATTGGATTGAATAAAACATGTGCTAAAGGATTCAAACATCTTGTGATACGTGAACGTGAATCAAAAGAAACAAAACTCCACTAACTCAGTGCAATTTTGAATCAGCAGAGAGTGAGGATTCAATTTAAGAGTTAAAAATATTTGGGAAGAGCCTCTAGCCCAGGAGATAACGTCTTCCCTGGGGGTGGATTAAGGAAGTAAAATAGAGCGTCCCCCGACTTCCAGCGTGGCTGAATGGCTTCCACCGCCAGATCTCCTCCCCATGTCAATAAACCCCAGCTCACTGCTGGGGCTCAACAGCCTCACTCCCAGGCCGACAGTGACGCTGGAAAAGCCACAAACTGGTGATTTGTTTTCTTTTCGTTTTAACAATGTAATTAGTATTGCACAAACGAAACCATGGCAACACTGAAAGAAACTTAAATAAAAAAATGAAAATCACCCATAATCCCCTCACTTTAATGTAATGTGATTTTCATTTATCTATTTTCTATTATGTTAATAGATATGTTTTCCCTCGTTGCAAACCCAGCATATATACAATTACATGGCGCTATTTTTCTTTTGCGAGAGTGTGAAATTTTTACATGTTCCCCACTTTTCATAATTGTTATTTTTTCTTTATTGAAATTCAGTGATTTTCCATTGAAGTATTACTCCTAATTGATTTAACCACTTCCCTGCTGTGAAGCATTTTGGTTCTTTCCAACTTTGTTCATTCATTCAGAAAGCATGAAGTGTCTTTTATGTGCCAAACACTGTACTAAACATTAGAGACATAAATAGTCCCTGCTCTTGACAAGTTCAGGGGAAAAGAGATGTGGTCACTGAACGGGGGGACCTGGAACCAAACTGCCTGGATCCAGAGCTCCCCGTGGCGTTGGTCTTGCATCCGAGCTCACTTCTCCCTCTGCCTAATCTTCCTCCCTTTCCTTTCCACAGGGTTTGATCCCGAGAGTACACCCTAATAAACCCCCTGAACGCTAGACTGTCTCAGAGTCTGCTTTCTGAATACACCAACCTGTGAAACACCATAAAAGAAAGATGCGCTTTTCAAACCCTTGGGTAGAAATGGAACATAAATCTCACACCGGGGATCAAAAGACTTAGTTCAAGTCCCAGATCAGCCACAGAGAGGCAGTGTGATCTTGAACAAACCTCTTGCTGTCTTGAACCTCAGATGTTTCTAAGAGAAGAATAATTCCTCCCCATCTATCTTACAGCGTTATGGCATGGGGATTTAATAAGATGTGTCTTGGGAAAACACTACAGAGTGTAAGATGCTAGATCATTTGTTATTCAGTAGATTCTGGAGTTGTTCTTTTCTTTGTCTGTTAAATTCATCCTTCTCAGCATTAAACCATTCAGGTTGCTCTAGAAAAATATTTCCCTGGGTTATTCTCATAGGTGGCTGGAACTAACTCTCTAAGGCTCATAAAGAGATGTAAAAGATCAAGAACACTGAGAGAATATCAAAGGACTCTGCATATTTACAACAAACATTTCTACATAAAATATTTTATGACTACACACCCAGATCCCAGGCTACATGAAGCCCTGTAGTCTTGGGTATAAATGAACTAAGACATAAGAGAGTCTGAGGTAGACACAGGACCATATATAAAGGAGATTATGTGGCCCCAGTCCTGTTAATGATAGGAAGTTATAGTATAATGATTTTATGGGGCAGGGGGGGAGGGGTCTGTTGCTAATATTTCAGCCCATCCTGGCTAGAGAACTTTGTAAGCATGCCTTGGTTGATTTTTCTTTCTGTTGCTGAAATTTCTTCATAATAATTAGGAGTCTCCGGAGGCTAGCATAGATTACAGAAAGAGGCTGGGTAGGGAGGGGCTGCTCCCAGATAACATATAGCAAATACATGTTAATAATAACTTCCTAAAGACAAGTGGTCCATGGGAACCATTTTCCCCATTAGAGATTCCAATGGTGGACATTTCAGACTTGACAGCTAAGGAAGAGCAGGCTCCGGCTGGCTGGGGGGAGCGAAGAGAACTGCAGTTGGAATGACCACTTTCACCCCAATCTGAGGAGGTTCCTCCCAGCCCTAATCTCTTGATGTAGAGGCCCTCTACCTGCTAGTTTCCTTCCTTCAAAGTCCTGGGAACGTCGATACCATCTTGCCAAAAGTCTTTTTGATTCCCTTGATTCCCTTCAGTCTGGTAGTATACCTTGGCTTCAGAACAGAGAGGACTGAACTGTCTGTCAATGATGATCTCCCCTGATCTGGCAACTCTGAAGCATAAACGTGCCAAAATGAGACAATTAGAGGAGCAGTGCCTTATGCGTGAGGACTGTTGTGTATTAACGTACTGAGTGCCACCCAAAAGATAAGTAGTAGGTACCCAAACACACTTGCGGTATTTTAACCTACATGTTTTAAAAAATCGTGAAGCTTTAAAACTCCCCCAGCATATGCAACGGAATCATTCTGCGTTTCCTGAGGTAGAAGCTGTGTGAAGAGTGATATTGCCAAGGGGGGTTGGGGAGGTTGATCAGCAGTGACATTATACAGCAGTTTCCTGTGAGAAGCACGGCTGCATTTAGACGAGGCAGGGGAGAGCGGAAACCAAGCAAAGAGGGCTCTAGGGAGGAGATGACGGGGGACAAGTGGAGAAGCTGTATGGTAAGCCGTAAAGCCCCGCAGAGGGATGACGAGCCCAGCAGATGCCTCCTACTAACACGTACCCGCTGCTCATCTCCTGAAGAGTGAAAACCAACATGGCAAACCTTTCCTGTTGTTCTCATGAATTGGCAAATATAAGACCCACATCACTAATGTTGCCCCAAAGTCCTGACTATCCCAAATGACTAAAAACAAGTCATTCACTCATTCAGTGAAATGAATGGAGTGGAAAAATGGGGGATAGGGATGGGGGAGACAGATTTCACCAACTTCCACATGTTCCAGAATGTTTTTTGTGTCTGCCATCCAGACACATGGATGTAACACATGTATGCAGTTGAAAGAGATATTTTTTCCTCTTAACATATTAGGGTAGCTATGCTTCACATGATTCGTGTACAGGTATAAGATTTAAATCTGGTCAGTTTCACTTATTTTTTTTTGTTTGTGGCCTTTTAGCAACCTCTATTTTCCCCACCCTCCCCACCCCCAAGGCAACCACTTTTCTACTCTTTGTTTTTATGAGTTTGACATTTTTAAAATAAATTTATTTATTTATTTATTTGCGTGTTTATTTTATTTACTTATTTATTTATTTCAGAGTCCACATATAAGTGATACCATACGGCATTTGTCTTTCTCTGTCTGGCTTATTTCACGTAGCATAATGCCCTCCAGGTTCATCCATGTTGTCACAAATGGCACCATTTCCTTCTTTGTTGTGTCTGAATAATATTTGATTGTATATACAGATCTTCCTCGACTTAACGATAGGGTTATGCCCCATAAACCCATCGTATGTTGAAAATATCATAAATTGAAAATGTATTTAATACCCCTAACTCACAGAACAACATAGCTTAGCCCAGCCTACCTTCAGCATGCTCAGAACACAACATTAGCCTACAGTTGGGCAAAATCGTCTAACACAAAGCCTATTTTATAGAATAGGTGACAAAACAACAAAGTGTTGAATATCTCATGCCATGTACTGGATTCTGGAGCTGCGGCTCGCTGTCGCTGCCCAGAATCACACAAGGGAGTATCGTACCACCTATCGCTAGCCCAGGAAAAGATCTAAATTCAAAATTCAAAGTACAGGGACTTCCCTGGTGGCACAGTGGTTAAGAATCTACCTGCCAATGCAGGGGACACAGGTTTGACCCCTGGTCCGGGAAGATCCCACGTGCCGCGGAGCAACTAAGCCCATGCACCAAGACTACTGAGCCTGTGCTCTAGAGCCCATGAGCCACAACTATTGAGCCTGCACCACAACTACTGAAGCCCACGCACCTAGAGCCCGTGCTCTGCAACAAGAGAAGCCACCGCAATGAGAAGCCCGCGCACCGCAACGAAGAGTAGCCCCTGCTCGCCGCAACTAGAGAAAGCCCACGCGCAGCAACGAAGACCCAACACAGCCAAAAAAAAAAAGTTCAAAGTACAGTTTCTACAGAATGTATATCACTTTTGCACTATCATAAAGTCAAAAAATCATAAGTCAAGCCATCATAAGTTGGGGATCATCTGTACATATACCACACCTTCTTTATCCATTCGTCTGTTGATGGACACTTAAAGTTTCCATATCTTGGCTATTGTGAATAATGCTACTATGAACATGGAAGTGCAGATATCTCTCTGATATTCTGTCTTCATTTACTCTGGATATATATCCAGAAGTGGGATTGCTGGATCATATGGTAATTCTATTTTCAGTTTTCTGAGGAACCTCCAAACTGCTTTCCTTAGAGGCTAAACCAATTTCCACTCCCACCAACAGTGCACAAGGGTTCCCTTTTCTCCACATCCTCACCAACACTTGTTATCTCGTCTTTTTGATAATAGCCGTTCTAACAGGTGTGAGGTGATATCTCATTGATTTACATTTCCCTGATGACTGAGGATGTGAGTACCTTTCCATGTACCTATTGATCATTTATATGTCTTCTTTGGAAAAAATGTGTATTCAGTTCCTCTGCCCATTTTTAAATTGAATTGTTTGATCTTTTGCTACTGAGTTGTGTGAGTTCTTTATATATTTTAGATATTAACCCCTTAGCAGATGTATGAGTTGCAAATATTTTCTTCCATTCTGTAGGTTGTATTTTGTTTCACTTTGTTGATGGTTTCTCTTGCTGTGTAGATGCTTTTTAGTTTGATGTAGTCTCACTTGTTTTGTTTTTGTTTTTTTTTTTTGCTTTCGGTGCTTTTGCTTTTGGTGTCAAATCTAAAAAACATCATTGCCAAGACCAGTGTCAAGGAGCTTACTCCCTATGTTGCGGTACGCGGGCCTCTCACTGTTGCGGCCTCTCCCATTGTGGAGCACGGGCTCTGGACGCGCAGGCTCAGCGGCCATGGCTCACGGGCCCAGCCGCTCCGCGGCATGTGGGATCTTCGCGGACCGGGGCATGAACCCGTGTCCCCTGCATCGGCAGGCGGACTCTCAACCACTGCGCCACCAGGGAAGCCCCTCCCTATGTTTTTTTGTAGGTCAATTCTGTCAACTTTGGACAATTTTGTTATAATGAAACTTTATTCCTGAAGGATTTGTTCATTGCGTTGTCACTGTATAAAGAAAACCACATTAAAATGCAAGACTTAGAAAAACAAAAACTTAAGTCTTTGCAAGATCAGAGTGCTCCTCACTTTTGCTTAATATCAGATTGTCAAAATTAATAATCAGCTGAAAGAAATAATTTATTTTTTCATAGTCTTGACTAAAGATTTAGTTTTTATAAGGTAGAGAACAAATTGTATGATTTTGGTGGGAGGGGGGATTGAAGAGTTTATTCAGTTATGTTTCAAGGCAATTACATAACTGTTTATTTTGGTTAGCATAATATTTTGCTGCACAATTAGTGCTATTAACTTATACCATCAAATTGTATGATTTTTAGTAATTTTTGTCCCTTAGGATCTGAGTAATTTTTTTCCAATTAAGGAACAACATTAAAAAAAAAGAACCTTTGAGAGAAAAATTCAACTGTGTCAGTGTACCTAATGGATACTATAAAATAAACCAGATTGTTGACTTGGTCTTTCTCTCCTATAACTGACCCAGAAAAGAAGGTTAATTTCTTAGAATGTAAAGTAGGACTATTTCCTTTGCTATTTCTATTAATCAAATATCTTAAATCCAAATTTATAACGGGCATATACATCTGGCATTAAATTGGTTTTAAAATGAAGTACATTATTTCTCTGACCCAACAGCTGTTACTGAATACTATAGAGATGTCTGAGATTGTGTTTGTAAGTACAACTCTACTGGTTTCTGAAATATGATTTAAAAATCAATATCTAAAAGTATTTTAAATGCATACTTGGGCGTTATTCATCCTAGAGGCATGCACATCTCAATTTCTAGAAAAATCAAAGGCATACTCTGTAAAAATGAAAACAACATTTTCAATACTGTCTGTAGGATTTGATTGTGCAGGGCCAATACTTATATTTAACCAACTTGGGGAATGAACTAAATGATGAAAGAATATTAAACTTGAACAGCTTAGACATAGATTTTCTACAGCTAAAACTCTGTGTCTTAGTCATATGGAGCTACCACAACCACTGACAAAGAAATAAATAAAGTAAAAATTAACTATAAGTTTCTCTTATCTTAGTATTTCTTTTAAAATATAGGGAAAAGAGCAGTTATATTATTTGTCAGTTCAATATTATTATCCACTGCTTATATAATGCTTAATTCATTTTCCTAAGGTATGTTTGGAGAAACAAGTAACAACAGTATTTTAGGGATTACATCAATGAAGAACAATCACTAAATAATAAAGCAACAACATTTATAACAAATATAATATTTTTGTTAGGGTTTCAAAGTCCCTAGGAATTTTTGAATATTGAAAGAGCAAATAGATATAAATATATTTCGCTTTAGATGAGGTTTTCAATTTTTCTTTCCATGATTAAGGGAAATGAAGACACATTTTTATGGAAAAAAAATTTACTCTGTAATTACATATTACTTCAAGATTTTTAAATTCATGCTCTGATATATAAATAGACTATAATCAAACTAATTAATACTACATTAATCTGGTTCATAACAAATCAGGTTACAGTTGATTCAACACTCATTACAGTTCATCTTTATTTTCTAGTTGAATTTAAAAATGATTTTTTTTCTGAGCAAAGAGAGGTATTAAGAATTTCATTTTTATTTATAATAATTGTTCAACATTTCTAAATTCATCAAAATTATATATTTTGTTGATTCTTTGCCACTTCAAAGTCTATAATTTGGGTAAATTTTCAGCACATGCCTGAAAATTACACATTTGCAATTCACTGTGGTTTTAGTCAGCAGTGATTAGTGAACTCAAATTGGAATCTTTAACTATAGAATACTTAAAGCCTCTTACTTCAGACCGTGGCAGGTACTGGACTGAAAAGATAATTATAGAAATACATCTGTTACAAACATATAGTCT
Organism: Platanista minor; assembly: GCA_004363435.1. NCBI lineage: Eukaryota > Metazoa > Chordata > Mammalia > Artiodactyla > Platanistidae > Platanista > Platanista minor. The sequence continues at coordinate 3,485 of RJWK010025115.1, read as the reverse complement.
TGGGGGAAAAATTAATGAAATACATAAATATTTCACAAGAAATTCATAAGGTTTGATATCTGTAGGCAAACCCGATGATGCCACCACCGAACCATACCTGGCCCACGGAGTGGCAGAGAATGGGCTGTGTGCAAGAGAGAGCCTGAGAACAATTCTGCAGATGGTGCTGAAAAAAACTTGGATGCACGTATGTACAATCTTTCAATCTCCACATCCCAGCTCAGGTGGGAATCTCCCTCCCTTTGTCCATGCACATCCCTCAAGCTGCAATTTACCCTTCTGTCTTCAAGGTGGCTCTGAGTTTAGTTTAACCTGATTTCACTTCAATAAATTGTTAAGGGAGACGAATGCTATTGGAGCTTTTCACACTCCGCACACGGGTAGAGGTGGAACTGCCCTGATTTTCACTTCTCCAGGCCTTTGCTGAGGGCCAATCTCCATATAAGCCCCCAAGGCTTCCTAGTCCACAAGCATCCATCTGAATTTTGAATCATGCTGAGGGCTGTGGGTGCAGAGCACAAGGCCTCAGGAACCAACCTAAAGCTGAAAACATTGCAGTTGCTACTTGTATAGAATATAACATATACATGGTTCTTCCAGTAGTCACGTGTCTTTTAACCTGATAAAAGCACAAAAGTGCTAGTTGGAAATGAGAACCGAATCTGCAAAACTAGCTTAGATCATTCAAATCTGCCTGACTCCAAACCAGTCCTGGGACAGCCCTGCATCTATTCCACCCACCACCAACGTTGGAGCTCCTCTAGTTTCATTTCATAACTGGAATGACATCCTTCAAAAGAAGTAAAGTAATTGTTATCAAGTTGAGTGGTCAAGACAACCTGGCAATAGCAGTTTTTAAAAGTAATCAAAAAGAGAGAGTTAAGAAATAAAGGATAATTTGAGATCATTTTTGAGAGAAGTTTAGCTACATCAAAAAAATGCTTCAAGTCAATTATTTAAAAGATAGAAATGATTTCAGTGTCAGTCTCTTTTAAACACATGTGTCTGTTGGGTTTTGTTTTATTTTATTATCATTTGAAGGTAACTAGAACTGCAAACATCAGCTTCTCTGAATAATCACTATGAAGTTTTCCAAAATAAAGGCAAGGGCTATAACCCTAGTCTAAATTTTTGGATGTCTTCCCAGTTAAATGTCAAAACAGTAGCTTCCTTTGGGATAACTATTCTTCTTTATTGTACTGAAGAGCCTTTTAAGTGGTTTACTCTGGATAACTGCATATCATGCTTGACTTGACTTTCACATAATATGAAAATTTTTATTTTCTCATTCTCTAGGAAACAGCTAAGTTACTTCAAGGCTGTTTCTTTTCTCTCTTAAATACAAAGCTATTTTTCCGGAAGTGGAGGTGGGGGACCTGTAATATGCAAAGGCAGAGAACATATAATCAGTGTAGATGAACAGAAACATGTATCCCCTCCACACTTCATCCACATCAAGTCAGCTTGCTTTCTTCTGAAACCATGTACATATTCACACCGCGGGACTTTCCAGGTGCTGTTTACTCCTTCTTCCCTCCCCCTCATTCTCAGACCACTGTTCCTCTCTCATCTTTCATTGCCAGCTCAAAATCCATCTCCATCATGATGCCTTTTCCCCTGATCATCCAGACAGGATGATGTGTTCTTTTCTCAGCTAGGGAATGGGTCCCCACTGTTAACTTTTTAGAGTATACAATTTTAGCATTAGTTTTGATTTAAAAAAAAAAAAACTTCACAATTTTCACTTTTACACTACTTACAAAATTGTTCTTTTTCATGGGGCTACCAACGTTTGCAGTCACTGTCTGCTGGTATCCTTCCTTTCCTGAAATTTTGTCATAAGGTACGTTGATACTCCTAGAATGGCAAGGGAGTACCCCAGGCTAGCTGACTGGAAACACCAGGATCTGGCAGATGGCTCAGCAGGGGAACGTTCTGGTTCCTCCTCTCTACCTTTGATTGTCTTTTCATCTATAGAAGCAGGTCCCGTAAATATCCCAAGGGGCAGTAGCCGATCACTGTCCCAATAGCTCTCTGCCAAGTGACCTGGAAAGGAGGAAGCCTGCTTGAGAAGGCTGTGGAGCCATGGCTGGGGGCAGTGGACGGCTGACAGCGGCTGAACCCCTCCAATAACAGCACTTTCCTCTTCCCGAGGACTGTTTCCCACACGCTGTTATGTGTGGTCCAATTAAGTTGGTCCTTTGGCACAAATCATTTTTTTTCTAAACATATTAGGAAAACTGTCATGTTCATCTGCTTTTACTTTGATCAGTAAAGAATACTTATTTAGGGATCGATCTGGCTGGGGCTGATGATATTTGATAACATTCACAAAATAGCTTGCTTATTTTCATTATCTCATTTCTTCCAGTACATCATAACTCCTCGGGGAGGGACAACATCTGCTCCTGCAAGAGGAATAGCTCCAGCCTTCTCATTGGTTCTCCCCTGCCTAAGGACTCCAGGGAGATCAGCACTCCCCCATTCTTCTGGATTCCCTAGATTTTTGCACAGAAATTTATGGAAAAGAGAATTGTAATGCTATGGTGTTAATTAGATATTACAATCTTGTGAAGGATAAAAATGAGACTAAAAGGATGACCTGAAAAAGAAAAAGAAAAGAAGCAAGGAAGGTTTAGAAAAGATTTCGAAGATCTTTAAAACTACTAGGAAATTATCTCCTCAGCGTGAATAAAAATTCTATAATAAGTATTAAAATTATTCTGCTGTCAAGTACTTAGCTTATTTACTGTTAAAATATTAAAATCATGCTTCCGTAGATTGAGACTAACTTTTAAATTTCAGGCGTTTAGATTTAGGGTTCAACTCACAGCTTATTAAAGTGTGGGATGTGATTCTTTAATGTTCTTACAACTATGTCCCAAAACTCCAGAGTGTACACACTATATGGGCCAATTAATTTCCAGACTTCATAATGTATATCAGCACTATAAACAAATAGTAACAACAACAAAACGATGGCACCCTTCTGGATGGTAAATGATACTGAACATTTAACAGACATTCATTGAGGGCCTATTGGGTCCCAGGCACTCTCAGTGCCTGGATGGGGATGGGGAAGGGGGTGAGGAAGTGGACAGGGTAAGGATAGATGGGGGGGAGGGGAAATAAGGAAATTAACAAAGCACAGTACCTGCTTTCAAAGGTGTTCATGATCCCACGAGAGTTGAGAGAAAAGGTGGAGGAAAAGAAAAATGCTGTTGGGGACTTCCCTGGTGGCGCAGTGGTTAAGAATCCGCCTGCCATTGCAGGGGACACGGGTTCGAGCCCTGGTCCGGGAAGATCCCACATGCCACGGAGCAACTAAGCCCGTGTGCCACAACTACTGAGCCTGCGTTCTAGAGCCCGCGAGCCACAGCTACTGAGCCCACGTGCCACAACTACTGAAGCCCGCACGCCTAGAGTCCGTGCTCTGCAACAAGAGAAGCCACCGCAATGAGAAGCCTGCGCACTGCAACGAAGAG
>RJWK010025114.1:8628-28002 GCA_004363435.1 Platanista minor | reverse complement strand
CAAAGACACAAATGTAGAGAATGGACTTGAGGACATGGGGAGGGGGAAGCATAAGCTAGAACAAAGTGAGAGAGTAGCATTCACATATATACAGTATGAAATGTAAAATAGTTAGTGGGGAGCTGCTGCACAGCACAGGGAGATCAGCTTGGTTCTTTGTGACCACCTAGAAGGCTGGGATAAGGAGGGTGGGAGGTAAGTGCAAGAGGGAGGGGATATGGTGACATATGTATACATATAGCTGATTCACTGTTATACTGCAGAAACTAACACAACCTTGTAAAGCAATTATACTCCAATAAAGATGTTAAAAAAAATTAGTGCTGAAATGTATGAAAACAAATATTGTGAATATCAAGTGGAGAAAACATCAAAATGTGTTAATATACTTAAATTTAAAAAAGGAATTGCACACCAAATAAAAGATCAGAAACTAAAAATAAATGTAAATTATACTCACAAAATAATCAAACATTCTAGAGCTGAAAAGTAATATAACCAAAATTAAAAAAAATACATTGGACAGGGTTAGTGACTAAAAAATTACTAACTGTAAGATAGATTTGGGTAAAAAAAACCCTAGAGAGTAGCAGAGTGAGACAGAAATAAAAAATAGAAGAGTAGAGGGAAAGATTTTGAGCCAAGAAATATTTGAAGAATTAATGATTTACAATTGTGTTGCTCAGCTTGGGCTGCCATAAGAAAATATTATCAGTAGGATAGCTTAAAAAAAGGAAGTTTATTTCTCACAATTCCAAAGCTGGGACGTCCAAGCTTTAATGCACCAGCAAATTCGATTTCTGGTGAGAGCTCTCTTCCTGTCTTGTAGACAGCTACTTTCTTGCTGTGTCCTTACATGGCAGAGAGAGATATAAAGAAAGTATCTTTGGTATCTTTTCTTTTAAGGGTAGTAATCCCATCATACTGCCTCACCCTCATGGACTGTCTAAGCTTAATTACCTCTCAAAGACCTCGTCTCCAAACACCATCACCTTGGAGGTTGGGATTTAACATAAGAATTTGGGGAGATATAATTCAGTTCAAAACAAAGATTTCCAAGAATTTATAAAAGACAGCAACATCATGGATTCAGGAAGCCAAAAATCCTAATCAAGAGAAATAAAAACAAATCCCCATAAAGATACATCATAGTTAATCAGTATAACATCAAAATGAAAAATATCTTTAAAGCAGCCAGAGAGAAAAGAAAGACTATCTTACAAGGGCTAAAAACTGTACTGATAGCTATCTTCTCAATAAAAATAATAGAAACCAGATGACCAAGAATGATACTATCAATATATTAATATTCTTGTCAATCTAGAATTCTATATCTGACAAAACAGTTTTTTGGTAACAAGGGCAAAGTAAAGATTTATTCAGGCAAAAATACAATTTTCTACCAACCAGTAGAAAGTTGATTATTGGTCAGACAGAAGGAAAGCAGTCTTAGGTGGAATATCTGAGAAGCCTAAACTAATGAAGAACAAAGAAAATGGTGACCCTATGGATAAACCTCAGCAAAATTTGAGTGTATAAGACAAAAGTATAATGTTTAGTTAAAAATGACAATGCAGATCTAAAATGATAACAATACCATGTACTTTTAGTAATTATTAGTTGAAATGTTTCACAATTCTTGTATTTTTCAGATCATGAAAAATATGAAGATTAAACTGTGGGTATGATAAATTAAATGTTCACATCAAAATACTAAAATAGTATAAATAAAGTATATAACCTTCAAACTAATGGAGAGAAATATATTAAAATTTTTTTAAAAAGAAGAAAATTAAGATAAGAAAGGAGAGACATTTTAAAAAAGGGTGCAAATAGACAAAAAATGGTGATAGAGATAACCTAAATATGATAGTTTAACTACAATAAATGTAAATGAGCCAAAAGTTTCACTTAAAAGAGAAAAATTGTCAGAATAGATAAATATTTTTAAATCCAGATACCTGTTGTAAAGAAACATTGTGTCTTTTTATTAAAATTTTTATTAATTAATTTATTTTGGCTGTGTTGGGTCTTCATTGCTGTGAGCGGGCTTCTCATTGTGGTGGTTTCTCCTGTTGCAGAGCACGGGCTCTAGACGTGTGGGCTTCAGTAGTTGTGGCACATGGGTGCAGTAGTTGTGGCTCGCAGGCTCTAGAGTGCTGGCTCAGTAGATATGGCACACAGGCTTAGTTGATTCGCGGCATGTGGGATCTTCCCAGACCAGGATTTGAACCTGTGTGCCCTGCACTGTCAGGCAGATTCTTAACCACTGCATCACAAAGGAAGTCCCATTGTGTCTTAATTGTGCATAAACCTGAGAGAATGGAAAAATATATGCTATGGAAATTATAATCAAATTAAAGCTGGCATAACTATATTCACAATTGGTGAAAATTACAGAACTAGGAAAAGGAAACAAATCTATCATTATAGCGAAAGATTTAACACATTTCTATCACTGACAGATAAAATAAATGAAAAATCAGCAAACATATAGAAGAGATTAATGCTAAATATAAAAATAATGTTTAATCGGTTCTGGAATGGTGGATGAGGAGTAGGTGAACTTGCCCTCTGTATAAAACAAAAAAGTAAAAACAAAACAACTAAAATCAACCATTTTGGACATCTGGCAATTGGAAAAAAAAACTATAGAATAAACTTAAAATTTTCTATCCTTGGAAAATTACTGAACCTAGGTAAAATAGCAGGGTCTGGGACATTTTAACTTAGGACTATTCCCGACCCTTCCACTGCTACTGTTAGCAAAATTAGGCAGCACTTTGGGCAACAGATATCTGACCACTTTTGGAGATCTGTTAAAAGCACCATCTCTAAGGCATAGTCAATATTTGTTCAAACTTGTAGTTCTCTGGTAAATTTCTATTCTCACACATAAGGTGGCAATTTGATTTGAATCCAAGCTCGACACATGAGTTGTTGAAGCCTACCTCTAGGGCATTTCCAAAACAATAGCAAACTGCTGGTAACATCTCAGTTACCTGAGGTTGTGATTTCAGTTAAGGCAAACAGGAGCCTGTCTGGGAACTGAAAAGGAAATTCTAGAAAACATATGTGGTACTGTTGCCTGGCTTTTGCACATAGAATAATTTTTTTATGGTTCTTTAAATCACTTTGGTATATTTGGCATTATTTGTCAAATTTACTGAAGCATATTCTTCTTTTTCCTTTACTCCTCAATGTGGTGGGAGGGGAGGAGGATAAGGAGAAGCAGAAGTCAGTGAAAACACGGACAAACAAATTTTGGTGTGAATCCATCTTTTTAAAAAAAATTTATTGGAGTATAGTTTATTTACAATGTTGTGTTAGTTTCAGGTGTACAGCAAAATGAATCAGTTTTATATATATATATATCTCCACTCTTTTGTAGGTTCTTTTCCCATATAGGCCATTACAGAATATTGAGTAGAGTTCCCTGTGCTATACAGGAGGTCCTTATTAGTTATCTATCTTATACATAGGATGTAGTGTGTATATGTCAATCCCAATCTTCCAATTTATCCCTCCCTCCCTTACACCCTGGTGACTGTAAGTTTATTTTCTACTTCTGTAACTCTATTTCTGTTTTGTAGATAAGTTTATTTGTATCCTTTTCTGTTTTGTAGATTCCACATGTAAACAATATCATATGATATTTCTCTTTCTTTGTCTGACTTGTTTCACTCAGTATGACAATCTCTAGGTCAATCCATGTTGTTGTAAATGCCATTAATTCATTCTTTTTTAAGACTGAGTACTATATCATTATATATATGTACCATATCTTTGTTATCCATTCCTCTGTTGCTGGAAATTTAGGTTGACCATGTCTTAGCTATTGTAAATAGAGCTGCAATGAACACTGGGGTGCATGTGTTTTTTTGAATTATGGTTTTTTACAGATATATGCCCAGAAGTCGGATTCCTGGATCATATGGTAGCTCTATTTTTAGTTTTTCAAGGAACCCCCGTATTGTTCTGCATAGTGGCTGAATCAATTTACCTTCCCACCAACAGTGCAAGAGGGTTCCCTTTTCTCCACACCCTCTCCAGCATTTATTGTTTGTAGATTTTTTGATGATGGCCATTCTGACCAGTGTGAAGTGGTACCTCATTGTAGTTTTGATTTTCATTTTTCTAATAATTAGTGATGTTGAGCATCTTTTCATGTGTTTGTTGGTCATCTGTGTGTCTTCTTTGGAGAAATGTCTATTTAGGTCTTCCACCCATTTTTTGATTGGGTTGTTTGTCTTTTTGATATTGAGCTTCATGATCTGTTTGTATATTTTGGAGATTAAGCCCTTGTTGGTTGCTTTGTTTGCAAATATTTCTCCCATTCTGAATGAAGAATATAAGCCATATGATCATCTCAATAGATGCAGAAAAAGTTTTTGACAAAATTCAACACGGATTTAAGATAAAACTCTCGAGAAAGTGAGAACAGAATGAACCTACCTCAACATAGTAAAAGCCATATATGACAAACTCACAGCAAACATCATTCTCAATGACGAAAAACTAAAAGAATTTCCTCTAAGATCAGGAACAAGACAAGGATGTACACTCTCACCACTATTACTCAACATAGTTTTGGAATTCCTGACCTTGGCAATCAGAGAAGAAAAAGAAATAAAAGGAATCCAAATTGGAAAAGAAGAAGTAAAGCTGTCACTGTTTGCAGATGACATGGTACTATACAAAGAAAACCCTAAAGTTAATACCAGAAAACTACTAGAGCTCATCAATGAATCTGGTAAAGTTGCAGTATTCAAAATTAATACACAGAAATCTCTTGCATATCTATACACTAACAATGAAAGACCAGAAAGAGAAATCAAGGGAACAATCCCATTTACCATCACATCAAAAAGAATAAAATAATACAATATCTTAGGCAGAAATAAACCTACCTAAGGAGGCAAAAGACCTGTACTGAGAAAACTATAAGATACTGATGAAAAGAATCAATGATGACACAAACAGATGGAGAGATATACCATGTTTTTGGATTGGAAGAATCACTATTGTGAAAATGGCTATACTACCCGAAGCGATCTACAGATTCAGTGCAGTCCCTATCAAATTACCAATGGCATTTTTCACAAAATTAGAACAAAAAAGTTTACAATTTGTATGGAAACACAAAAGACGATGAATAGCCAAAGCAATCTTGAGAAAGAAAAACAGAGCTGGAGGAATCAGATGCCCTTACTTCAGACTATACTCCAAAGCTACAGTAATCAAGAGAGTATGGTACTGGCACAAAAACAAAAATATAGATCAATGGAACAGGATAGAAAGTCCAGAGATAATCTTATACAACTATGATCACCTAATCTATAACAAAGGAGGGAAGAATATACAATGGAGAAAAGACAGTCACTTCAATAAGTGGTGCTGGGAAAACTGGACAGCTACATGGAAAACAATGAAATTAGAACACTCCCTAACACCATGCACAAAAATAAAATGGATTAAAGACTAAATGTAAGGTCAGACACTATAAAAATCTTAGAGGAAAACATAAGTTGAACACTCTGACATAAAATGCAGCAAGATCTTTTCCAATCCATCTCCTAGAGTAATGAAAATAAAAACAAAAATAAACAAATAGGACCTAATTAAACTTAAAAGCTTTTGCACAGCAAAGGATACCATAAACAAAATGAAAAGACAACCCTCAGAATGGGAGAAAATATTTGCAAATGAATCCATTTTTTAAATGAAAGAGAGAATGTGGAGCCAGAAGAACAGAGAATAGAAGAGAGGAACAAGTCAGTGCAAAGGAGAATAATCCCAAAGTTAATAACAACAGCAATAATAGTAACATAAACAGCTACTCTGTTATATGTGTCACTAAATATCAGGCAGTCTACTAAGATTTTGTATGTATTACCATATTTTATTATCTTAATGCTCACAGCAAACTGATTAGGTTATTTTACTATATTAATTCATAGGTGAGAAAACACATGATTAGAGATGTTAAAGTCCAACAGAAACTAGTTGAAGATTTCATTCTGAAACCTCTATTCTTTATTTTTGAATTGTTACCGAACTCAGGTCCAGCTCCTCAACGCTCAAAAATCAATATCTGAGACGCTGTTGTTGGTGGAAAGGAAAGTTGCTTTTAATCAGAAAGCCAGCAATCTGGGGAGAAGGCAGACTCATGTTCTCCCAGAACCAACTATGAAGATTCTGCTTGGCCATGAAAGTTGTAAAGGGAAAAGCGGAAGTAATCTCAGTTAATCATTGAGATAGGGGGTAAGAGTTGTAGCCATCCCCCACTGTGTGCAGGCTTGTCAATATATTGTGATCTTTCTTAAGAGGCTATCTTGTTCACACTGTTTGTTCACACAGTTTGTTTGCAGGATTACTGAAGGCGAAGCTAGAGAAGAGATATGGTTATCTGTTAATTACTTACTCATTTCTACTTCTTTGATCTATGGAAAGAAACAACAGGTTAGGCAAGGTAATGTGTGACCAAAAGATTTGAAAAGTGTGCTTGCACTGGAGATGAACAGAGCATGGCTGTGCCTAGTTTAAGTTTAGTTACAATATAGCTTTGCTAAAGTGACAAGTCAAAAGGAGTTTCCTGCTGAGGGCAGTTATAGTATCTGTAAAACAACTCAGAAATGTGCATCAGTCAGTGAGTCTGTGACTCAATTGTCCTAATCATTAACTACTTGAGCTTGTTCCTTTTTTTTTGACTTAGGAAAGTCTGGGAAATTTCAGCTTTTCTACAACCAAAAAGAAAGGGACATGGAGGAGCATTTGTACTTGCGGGGTTCTGCAGGGTTCTGCTCAGTTCCAGTCTGACCAATAAAGAAGCATGTCACAAGAGGACAGAGTTTCAGAAATGTTAATGAGAGTGAGGGTCAGAAAGTGGCATCCATTACCCCTATAACCCTATGGCCTCCTTGCCAGGACAGTTTAGTAAATGGTGAGGGCTGTAACATTAGAAAGTGAGAGTCTAACTTTGAATAGTGTAATCTAGTGAGTTGGTTTTCTATTCCTGTGTTTTAACCATAGGTGAGGTATTGTGAGACCAGACACAGATCAAGAGAGAGAAAACTGGAAAGTGATTTACAATTTTATATTTTTAAATTAATTTTTATTGGAGTATAGTTGCTTTACAATATTGTGTTAATTTCTACTGTACAGCAAAGTGAATCAGCTATACATATACATATATCTCCTATTTTTTGGATTTCCTTCCCATTTAGGTGACCACAAAGCATTGAGTAGAGTTCCCTGTGCTATACAGTATATTCTCATCAGTTATTTATTTTATACGTGGTATCAATAGTGTATATATGTCAATCCTAATCTCCCAATTCATCTCACCCAGGCTTTCCTCCCTTGGTGTCCATACACGTTTGTTCCTTACATCTGTGTCTCTATTTCTGTTTTGCCAATAAGATCATCTATACCATTTTTCTAGATTCCACATATATGCATTATTATACCATATTTGTTTTCTCTTTCTGACTTACTTCACTCTGTATGACAGTCCCTAGGTCCATCCACATATCTACAAGTGACCCAATTTTGTTCCTTTTTATGGCTGAGTAATATTCCACTGTATATATGTATCAAATTTTGTTTATTCATTCCTCTGTTGATGGACATTTATGTTGCTTCCATGTCCTGGCTATTGTAAAGAGTGCTGCAATGAACATTGGGGTGCATGTGGAATGTAAGGCCAGACACTATAAAACTCTTAGCAGAAAATATAGGCAGAACTATATATACTCTCTGATGTAAACTGCAGCAAGATATTTTTTGACTCACCTCCTAGAGTAATGAAAATAAAATCAAAGATAAACAAATGGGATCTAATTAAACCTAGAAGCTTTCACACAGCAAAGGAAACAATAAACAAGATGAAAAGACAACCCTCAGAATGGGAGAAAATATTTGCAAATGAAGCAACTAGCAAAGGATTAATCTCCAAAATATACAAACAACTCATGCAGTTCAATATCCAGAAAACAAACAACCCAATGAAAAAATGGGCAGAAGACCCAAATAGACATTTCTCCAAAGAAAACATAGAGATGGCCAAAAAAACATGAAAAGACATTCAACATCACTAATTATTAGAGAAATGCAAATCAAAACTACAATGAGGTATCACTTCACACCAGTCAGAATGACCATCATCAGAAAATCTACTAACAACAAATGGTGGACAGGGTGTGGATAAAAGGGAACCCTCCTGCACTGTTGGTGGGAATGTAAATTGATACAGCCATTATGGAGAACAGTACGGAGGGTCCTTACAAAACTAAAAATACAACTACCATATGACCCAGCAATTTTACTACTGGGCATAAACCCAGAGAAAACCATAATCAGAAAGATACTCACAGTTGCCTGGGGAGAGCATAGCATACCACACAGTACCTTTCAGGGGAAGCACAGGGATTAGTGAGGTGGCAAAAGATACAGGGGAACTGTTGACGAGCACGTTTGTTGTGGTTTCCTGGGGAAGAAATGGGTGAGGCAAGCAGGTTTAGGATAGGCTCATTTGAATAACTGCAGCAGGTAACACAGGATCTGCCCCTGGCTGTCTGGTACCTGACCCTGGGTATATTAGGGTGGGTGTATGGTGGCCTGGATTATGAGAGCCAGGTAAGGAAGGTGATTGGGGGAGTGTACTTTACTGCTTAAGAAGGGAAACTGACCTGTCTCTAGTAGGGTCCTCAGAACTGGATTAAGACATTATTTAAAGATTTATATTGTGAGCTGCTGTACCAAATTAACATGAATCTAGCAGCTTAAAATGAGACACCTTTATATATCTCAGTTCTGCAGATCAGAAGCCCAGTGGGTTCAGCTAATTCCTCTGCTTAGAAATCAAGGTGTTAGCCTGAATTTCTCACCAAAGACTCTGGGGAAAACCCTGTTTCCATGTTCACACAGGTTGTTGGCAAAATTCAGTTCTATGTGATTATAGAACTGAGGTCCCCATTTCCTTGCTGGCTGTTGGCCCAAGGAGGGTGGAGTGGGGGGTCTTCAACTTCTAAGGATGTCTGCATTTCTTGGCTAGTAGATTCCTTCCTTCCCCCATCTTCAAAGGCAACAATGGCACAAATACTTCTTAAGCTTCAAAAGGCTTTGACTTCTCTTTCTGCCTCATCCCTCCACTTCCAGCCAGATAAATTTCTATAATATTAATATCCAGGTCTGTGGCTAACATAAAATCTGTCTGCCACACCTTCACTGACTGATTCACTTCTTATCTAGCAAGCCAGGTGCATCACTCCAAAAAATATCAGAGGACACCTAGGAGCAGTTGAGATTGACCAATGTGAGTATTCAGATTATAAACGCTTTTAGATATTTTTAGGTTGTTTAGCTGCTGGTTAAAAGAATAAATATTTGAGTATATAAATGCTTAAATAAGAGGTCTTTGTGTTTTCTGAATTTTCCTTCTGCATTATTTTAAATAACCCATTTTTTGGTTTGTTTTTGTAAAATTTTTGGCTGCAATCTGAGTAAATTTGAATTTGAAAGTAACATTACAAACACAAATGTAACAATTCGTGATGAAGATTGTATATCACATGTGGGAAACATTTGGAGAACTTAAAAAGTGAACTGGCAAATTGAAAGCAATAATAGCTAACTGGATTTTACATTTTTCCTTGGTGAAATCCTGACTTGCTGCTACTGCTTGCCTCTATTTACTTGTGTCATTTTTTTTTGTTTGTTATTAGACTATAAAGGAAGTTCATGGTTGAAGAGGCCAGATAGGTCCTGATCATATTGGAACATGAAATAGTCAAGGCTCAGAGATGAGCTTTTTTCTTGGGATGTGATGTAGTAGAAAAAGCCCTGGAGAGGGAGATTGGACATCTAACTCAAAACTCATTTCTACCACCAATCATTCACCATGCCAATCATTAGTTCTCTTGGCCTCAGTTTGTATATACTGCTACTTATATTATTACCATTAAATAATATTTTTGAGTGCTCAAAAATGTTACAGAACTTTGAAGTTAACACACATATTCCTTTATCTGTAATAACTCATTTAATACTACTCTATGAAGACAGGAATTATTATTATATTTTTCTTGGTTTGAAAAAAACTTGAGGAAACTAAGAATTAAGGAAGTTGACTAACATCATCAAGGTCATGCAGCTGGACTCAAGTCCAGGTCTGTTTGAATCCAAAGCAGTGAGTATTGTCTCTATGGTCACTTTATTATAATGTTGTTGATTAGGTTATTGTCACTGTATATATCTGGCAAATGAAAACAGAATTCAAGATAATTAATGGTTTATTATGTAATTTCCTTGTCTCATAGCACATGGCAACAAATATTTCCTGTTGCAGATCAGACTTCCAACCAAACACAATTTATCTAGCTTGATGTAGTTGTTCTCTTCATCTGAAAAATAATCTGGCTTTCTCTAATAAGAATCTTTGCTCAGTTCTTTTTTATGCTACATTTCCCAAGTATTTCATTTGTGTGGGCTCATATGACTTTTTTCCATTTCAATAGGCCATTTGTAAGTTCTCAAGTTTCTTAGTCCCCTTCAGTAACTCATCAACTTCAGATTTCCTAAATGTAAAACTGCTTTCTTCAAGAAAGCTATACATGGTGTTGGAGCACATTTATTTATACAAAGATCATAAACTGAGGAGATGGAAAGGTTGAGCTCTAACTCACAAATGCTTTTTAAACTGAATATTTCCTCATTCCAAATGAAGTCTTTGTACTATGATAATATTTTCCCCAAATTAAATAATCACCTAGTCAATCAGCTGATTGCATCAAGCAGTGTCGTGTGATTTCCACTTCAAACATACTCTTCATGTCAAGCAGTCCCTGCAGAATAATAACAATTTGGCCTCCCCTAGCTGGACTCTTAAACAACCAAAGTGAGAGCATGCTTAATGATCATTCTTCTTTTATTGGCAGAAACTGTGGTGCTTGAAAGCTATTACCAAGAGATTAGGAATTATTATTGAGAATTCCAGGAAGCCAGAAATTTCTGGGTAATATGTTAAACACTGAGAAGAAATCTTCCCCTTTGGGACCATAATCTGACTTCTAATTGCAAAAAGATGTCAGTAAGTCATTAGAGTTCCATTTTCATATTTACATGATCTCATTTTTTAATTTTTTAAAAACTTTTTTAACATCTTTATGGGAGTGTAATTGCTTTACAATGGTGTGTTAGTGTCTGCTTTATTAAAAAGGGAATCAGCTGTACATATACATATATCCTCATATCTCTTCCCTCTTGCGTCTCCCTCCCTCCCACCCTCCTTATCCCAACCCTCTAGGTGCTCAAAAAGTGCCGTGCTGATGTCCTTGTGCTATGCGGCTGCTTCCCACTAGCTATCGATTTTATACTTGGTACTGTATAAATATCCATGCCACTCTCTCACTTTAATGCAGCTTACTCTTCCCCCTCCCTGTACCCTCAAGTCCATTCTCTAGTAAGTCAACATCTTTATACCTATCTTGCCCCTACGTTCTTCATGACCTTTTTTTTTTTTCTTTAGATTCTATATATATATGTGTTAGCATATGGTATTTTTTTTCTCTTTCTGACTTACTTCACTCTGTATGACAGACTCTAGGTTCATCCACCTCATTACAAATAACTCAATTTCATTTCTTTTTATGGATGAGTAATATTCCATTGTGTATATGTGCCACATCATCTTTATCCATTCATCTGTCAGTGGACACTTAGGTTGCTTCCATGTGCTGGCTATTATAAATAGTGCAGCAATGAACATTGTGGTACATGACTCTTTTTGAATTATGGTTTTCTCAGGGTATATGCCCAGGAGTGGGATGGCAGGGCTGTATGGTATTTCTATTTTTAGCTTTTTAAGGACCCTCCATACTGTTCTTCACAGTGGCTGTATCAATTTACATTACCACAAACAGGGCAAGAGTGTTCCCTTTTCTCCACACCCTCTCCAGCATTTATTGATTGTAGAGCTTTTGATGATGGCCATTCTGACTGATGTAAGGTGATACCTAATTGTAGCTTTGATTTGCATTTCTCTAATGGCTAATGATGTTGAGCAGTCTTTCATGTGTTTGTTGGCAATCTGTATCTCTTTGGAGAAATGTCTATTTAGGTCTTCTAGCCATTATTGGATTGGGTTGTTTGTTTTTTTGATATTGAGCTGCATGAGCTGGTTGTATATTTTTGAGATTAATCATTTGTCAGTGGCATCATTTACAAACGTTTTCTCCCATTCTGGGGATTCTCTTTCATTTTGTTTATGGTTTCCTTTTCTGTTCAAAAGCTTTTAGGTTTCATTAGGTCCCACTGTTTATTTTTGTTTTATTTCCATTTCTCTAGGAGGTGGCTCAAATGATTTTGCTGTGATTTTTGTCATAAAGTGTTCTGCCTATGAGTTGTGTAGTGTCTGGCCTTACATTTAGGGCTTTAATCCATTTTGAGTTTATTTTTGTGTATGGTGTTAAGGAGTGTTCTAATTTCATTATTTTCCATGTCGTTGTCCAGTTATCCTAGCACCACTTATTGAAGAGGCTGTCTTTTCTCCATCGTATACACCTGCCTCCTTTATCAAAGATAAGGACACCATATGTGCACGGGTTTATCTCTGGGCTTTCTACACTGCTCCATTGATCTATATTTCTGTTTTTGTGCCAGTACCATACTGTCTTGATTACTGTAGCTTTGTAGTATAGTCTGAAGTCCAAGAGCATGATTCCTCCAGCTCTGTTTTTCTTTCTCAAGATCCCTTTGGCTATTTGGGGTATTTTGTGTTTCCATACAAATTGTGAATTTTTTTTGTTCTAGTTCCATGAAAAATGCCAGTGGTAGTTTGATAGGGATTACATTGAATCTTTAGATTGCTTTGGATAGTATAGTCATTTTCACAATGCTGAATATTTCAGTCAAGGACATGGTGTATCTCTCCATCTGTTTGTATCATCTTTAATTACTTTCATCAGTGTCTTATAGTTTTCTGCATACAGGTCTTGTGTCTCCGTAGGAAGGTTTATTCCAAGGTATTTTATTCTTTTTGTTGCAGTGGTAAATGGGAGTGTTTCCTTAATTTCTCCTTCAGATTTTTCATCATTATTGTGTAAGAATGCAAGCGATTTCTGTGTATTAATTTTGTATCCTGCTACTTTACCAAATTCATTGATTAGCTCTGGTAGTTTTCTGGTAGCATCTTTAGGATTCTCTATGTAGAGTATCCTGTCATATGCAAACAGTGAAAGCTTTACTTCTTGTTTTCCAATTTGGATTCCTTTTATTTCTTTTTCTTCTCTGATTACCACGAATAAAACTTCCAAAACTATGTTGAATAATAGTGGTGAGAGTTGGCAACCTTGTCTTTTTCCTGATCTTAGTGGAAATGGTTTCAGTTTTTCACCATTGAGAACCATGTTGGCTGTGGGTTTGTCATATATGGCCTCTATTATGTTTAGGTAAGTTCCCTCTATGCCTACTTTCTGGAGTGTTTTTATCATAAATGGGTCTTGAATTTTGTTGAAAGTTTTTCTGTATCTACTGAGATGATCATATGGTTTTTATTCTTCACTTTGTCAATATGGTGTAACACATTGATTGATTTGCATATATGGAAGAATACTTGCATTCCTGAGATAAACCCCACTTGATCATGGTGTATGATCCTTTTAATGTGCTGCTGGATTCTGTTTGCTATTATTTTGTTGGGGATTTTTGCATCTATGTTCATCAGTGATATTGGCCTGTAGTTGTCTTTCTTTGTGACATCTTTGTCTGGTTTTGGTATCAGGGTGATGGTGGCCTTGTAGAGTGAGTTTGGGAGTGTTCCCCTCTCTGCTATATTTGGAAGAGTTTTAGAAGGATAGGTCTTAGCTCTTCTCTAAATATTTCATAGAACTCGCCTGTGAAGACATCTGGTCCTGGGCTTTTTTTTGTTGGAAGAGTTTTAATCACAGTTTCAGTTTCAGTGCTTGTGGTTGGTCTTTTTATATGTTATATTTCTTCCTGGTTCAGTCTGAGAAGTTTGTGCTTTTCTAAGAATTTGTCCATTTCTTCCAGGTTGTCCATTTTATTGGCATAGAGTTTCTTGTAGTAATCTCTCATGAGATTACTACCTTGTATTTCCGCTGTGTCATTTGTTACTTCTCCTTTTTCATTCTAATTCTACTGATTTGAGTCTTCTCCATTTTTTTCTACATCAGTCTGGCTAATGGTTTATCAATTTTGTTTATCTTCTCAAAGAACCAGCTTTTAATTTTATTGATCTTTGCTACTTCTTTACTTCATTTCTTTTCCATTGATTTCTGATCTGATCTTTATGATTTCTTTCCTTCTGCTAACTTTGAGGGTTTTTTTAATTTTTCTTTCTCTAATTACTTCAGGTGTAAGGTTAGATTGTTTAATTTGAGTTGTTTCTTGTTCCTTGAGGTAGGTTTGTATTTCTATACACTTCCCTCTTAGAACTGCTTTTGTTGCATCCCATAGGTTTTGGGTCATGATGTTTTCATTTTCATTTGTTTCTAGGTAGTTTTTTATTTTCTGTTTGATTTTTTCAGGGATCTCTTGGTTATTAAGTAGTGTATTATTTAGCCTCCAAGTTTTTGTTTTGTTTTGTTGTTTAACAGATTTACTCCTGTAATTGATATCTAGTCTCATAGCATTGTGGTCAGAAAAGGTACTTGATACAGTTTCAATTTTCTTAAATTTTCCAAGACTTCATTTGTGAGCCAGATATGATTTATCCTGGAAAATGTTCCATGAGCACTGGAGAAGAAAGTGTATTCTGTTGTTTTTGGATGGAATGTCATAAATATCAATTAAGTCCATCTTGTTTAATGTATCATTTAAAGCTTGTGTTTCCTTATTTATGTGCATTTTGGATGATCTGTCCATTCATGAAAGTGGGGTGTTAAAGTCCCCTACTATTATTGTGTTACTGTTGATTTCCCGTTTTATGGCTGTTACCATTTTCCTTATGTATCGAAGTGTGCTTATGCTGAGTTAATAAATATTTACAATTGTTATAGATTCTTCTTGAATTGGTCCCCTGATCATTATGTGGTGTCCTTCTTTGTCTCTTGTAATAGTCTTTGTTTTAAAGTTGGCTTTGTCGGATATGAAAACTGCTACTCCAGTTTCCTTTTGATTTCCATTTGCATGGAATACCTTTTTCATTCCCCTCACTTTCAGTCAGTATGTATCTCTGGGTCTGTAATGGGTCTCATGTAGACAGCATATATACGGGTCTTAGTTTTGTATCCCTCAGCAAGTCTATGGCTTTGGTATTTTTTTTTTTTTCAGTACGCGGACCTCTCACTGTTGTAGCCTCTCCCATTGTGGAGCACAGGCTCCGGACGTGCAGGCTCAGCACCCATGGCTCACAGGCCCAGCCACTCCGTGGCATGTGGGATCTTCCCGGACCGGGGCATGAACCCATGTCCCCTGCATCGGCAGGCAGACTCTCAACCACTGCGCCACCAGGGAAGCTCAAGTCTATGTCTTTTGGTTGGAGCATTTAATCCATTTACATTTATGGTAGTTATTGATATCTATGTTTCTGTTACCATTCTCTTAATTTTGGGGGGGTTTGTTATTATGGGTCTTTTCTTTCTCTTGTGTTTCCTGCCTACAGAAGTTCCTTTAACATATGTTGTAAAGATGGTTGGTAGTGCTGAATTCTCTTAACTTTTGCTTGTCTTTAAAGTTTTAATTTCTCTGTTTAATCTGAATGAGATCCTTGTAGGGTAGAGTAAATTTGGTTGTAGGTTTTGCCTTTTCATCACTTTAAATATGTCCTGCCACTCCCTTCTAGCTTGCAATGTTTCTGCTGAAAGTTTAGCTGTTAACCTTATGGGTGTTCCCTTGTATGTTATTTGTTGTTTTTCCCTTGATGCTTTTATTATTTTTCTTTGTATTTAGTTTTTGGTAGTTTGATTCATATGTGTCTTGGTGTGTTTCTCCTTGGATTTATCCTATATGGAACTCTCTGCACTTCCTGGGCATGAATAACTATTTCCTTTACCATATTAGGGAAGTTTTCAACTATAATCTCTTCAAATATTTTCTTACTCCTTTTCTTTTTCTCTTCCTCTTCTGGGACCACAATAGTTCGAATGTTGGCATGTTTAAGGTTGTCCCAGAGGTGTCTGTGACTGTCCTCAGTTCTTTCCATTCTTTTTTCTTTATTCTGTCCTGCAGTAGTTATTTCCAATATTTTATCTTCCAGGTTGCTTATCCTTATTTCTGCCTCAGTTATTCTGCTATTGATTCCTTCTACAGTATTTTTGTTTTGTTGTGGTACGCAGGCCTCTTACTGTTGTGGCCTCTCCCATTGCGGAGCACAGGCTCTGGACTTGCTGGCTCAGTGGCCATGGATCACGTGCCCAGCCTCTCCACGGAATGTGGGATCCTCCCAGACTGGGGCAAGAACCCATGTCCCCTGCATTGGCAGGTGGACTCTCAACCACTGCACCACCAAGGAAGCCCTTTCTACAGTATTTTTAATTTAATTTATTGCATTGTTCATCATTGTTTGTTTGCTCTTTAGTTTTTCTAGGTCCTTATTAAACGTTTATTGTATTTTCTTCATTCTCTTTCCAAGATTTTGGATTATCATTACTATCATTACTCTGAATCCATTTTCACATAGACTGCCTATTTCCTCTTCATTTGTTTGGTTGGTGGGTTTTTAACTTGTTCCTTCAGCTGCTCTGTTTCTCTGTTTCTCATTTTGCTTAACTTACTGTTTGGGGTCTCCTTTTCGCAGCCTGCAGGTTCAAAGTTCCCACAGTTTTTGGTATCTGGCCCCAGTGGCTAATGTCAGTTCCTTGGGTTGTGTAGGCTTCCTGGTGGAGGGGACTGGTGCCTGAGTTTTTGTGGATGAAGCTGGTTGTTGTCTTTCTGGTAGGAAGGACCGTGTCTGGTGGTGTGTATTGGAGTGTCTGTGACCTTATTATGATTTTAGGCAGCCTCTCCGCTAATGGGTGGGGTTGTATTCCTGTCTTTCTAGTTGTTTGCCATAGGGTGTCCAGCATTGTAACTTGCTGGTCGTTGAGTGGAGCTGCATCTTGGTGTTCACATGGAGATGTCTGGGAGAGCTTTTGCCATTTGATATTAAATGGAGCCAAGAGGTTTCTTGTGGAAAGATGTCCTGAACTCGGCTCTCCCACCTCAGAAGCTCAGGCCTGACACCTGGCCGGAGCACCAAGACTCTGTCAGCCACATGGCTCAGAAGAAAAGGGAGAAGAAATAAATAAATAAATAAAATAAAGTTATTAATATAAAAAAGAAAAGAAAATTTTAATTATTAAAAATAAAAAAAACTAAAAAGTAAGAAAAAAAAGAAAAAAAAAGGAAGAAAATAAAGAGCAACCAAACCAAGCAACAAATCCACCAATGATAACAAATGCTAAAAATAATCTATAAAAAACAAAAACAAATATGAAAACAGACAGACAGAACCCTAAGGCAAATAGTAAAATAAAGCTATACAGACATAATCACATACAGAAGCACACACATACACCCTCACTAAAAGAGAAAAAGGAAAAAAATATGTATATATACACCTTTGCTCCACAAGTCCACTGCCTCAATTTGGGATGATTCATTGTCTGTTCAGGTGCACAGATGCAGGGTACATCAAGTTGATTGTGGATATTTAATCTGCTGCTCCTGAGGCTGCTGGGAGAGATTTCCCTTTCTCTTCTTTGTTCACACAGCTCCTGGGGTTCAGCTTTGGATTTGGCCCTGCCTTTGTGTGTAGGTCACCTGAGGGCATCTATTGTTCACTCGGGCAGGATGGGGTTAAAGGAGCAGCTTATTAGGGAGCTCTGTCTCACTCAGGCCAGAAGGAGGGTGGGGTATAGAAAGTGGTGCGAGCCTAAGGCCGCAGAGGCCAGTGTGATGTTGCAACAGCCTGAGGCACGCTGTGTGTTCTCCTGTGGAAGTTGTCCTTGGATCACGGGACCCAGGCAGTGGTGGGCTGCACAGGTTCCCCGGAGGGGAGGTATGGATACTGACATGTGCTTGCACACAGGCTCTTAGTGGCTGCAGCAGCAGACTTAGCATCTCATGCCCATCGCTAGGGCCCAGGCTGATAGCTGCAGCTCACGCCCATCTCTGGAGCTCCTTTAGGCCATGTTCTTAATCCCCTCTCTTCATGCACTGTGAACAAAAGGCGATAACCCACCACCCAATTGCCATAGACGCTGCACCCCATATTACAGCACACCCCTCTCCCTACCTCCTGAGCCCCAAGACGCAAACCCTTCAAAAAAGAGGCTAGAGCTTGGGGTTTTCCCATGCTCTGGTCTGGGGGTGCTGAGAGACTCTGGGAGCCCCTCCAGGGAGGGTTGTCCAGGCAGCTGTGTGGATGAAAGGCTCTTGGTGCTTCAGACAGGAGTCAGCGCTGTGCCTCTGAGGTGGGAGAGCCAACTTCAGGACACTGGTCCACAAGAGACCTCCCAACTCCATGTAATATCAAAGGGCGAAAATCTCCCATAGATCTCCATCTCAACACCAGCACCCAGCTTCACTCAACGACCAGCAAGCTACAGTGATGGAAACCCTATGCCAAACAACTAGCAAGACAGGAACACAAACCACCCATTAGCGAGAAGCTGCCTAAAATCATAATAAGGCCACAGACACACCAAAACACACCACCAGATGTGGACCTGCCCACCAGAAAGACAAGAGCCAGCCTCATCCATCAGAACACAGGCACTAGTCCCCTCCACCAGGAAGCCTACACAACCCACTGAACCAACTTTAGCCACTGGGAACAGACACCAAAAACAATGGGAACTACGAACCTGAAGCCTGCAAAAAGGAGACGCCAAACACAGTAAGATAAGCAAAATGAGAAGACAGAAAAACACACAGCAGATGAAAGAGCAAGATAAAAACCCAGCAGATCTAACAAATGAAGAGGAAATAGGCAGTCTATCTAAAAAGAATTCAGAATAATGATAGTAAAGGTGATCCAAAATCTTGGAAATAGAATTAACAAGAACTAGAAGAACTAAAGGTGAAAGAAGCAACAATGAACAACACAATAAATGAAATTAAAAGTACGCTAGATGGGATCAATAGCAGAATAACTAAGGCAGAAGAACAGATAAGTGATCTGGAAGATAAAATAGTGGAAATAACTACTGCAGAGCAGAATAAAGAAAAAAGAGTGAAAAGAACTGAGGACAGTCTCAGAGACCTCTGGGACAACATTAAATGCACCAACATTCGAATTATAGGGGTTCCAGAAGAAGAAGAGAAAAAGAAAGGGACTGAGAAAATATTTGAAGAGATTATAGTTGAAAACTTCCCTAATATGGGAAAGGAAATAGTTAATCAAGTCCAGGAAGCACAGAGAGTCCCATACAG
>RJWK010025113.1:0-27901 GCA_004363435.1 Platanista minor | reverse complement strand
TGAGACTGTCCTCAGTTCTTTTCATTCTTTTTTCCTTATTCTGCTCTGCAGTAGTTATTTCCACTACTTTATCTTCCAGGTCACTTATCCGTTCTTCTGCCTCAGTTATTCTGCTATTGATCCCCTCTAGAGTATTTTTAATTTCATTTATTGTGCTGTTCATTGTTGCTTGTTTCATCTTTAGTTATTCTAGGTCCTTGTTAATTCTATTTCCAAGGTTTTGGATCATCTTTACTATCATTATTCTGAATTCTTTTTCAGATAGACTGCCTATTTCCTCTTCATTTGTTAGGTCTGGTGGGTTTTTATCTTCCTCTTTCATCTTCTGTGTGTTTTTCTGTCTCCTCATTTTGCTTATCTTACTGTGTTTGGTGTCTCCTTTTTGCAGGCTTCAAGTTCGTAGTTCCCGTTGTTTTTGGTGTCTGTCCCCAGTAGCTAAAGTTGGTTCAGTGGGTTGTGTAGGCTTCCTGGTGGAGGGGACTAGTGCCTGTGTTCTGATGGATGAGGCTGGATCTTGTCTTTCTGGTGGGCAGGTCCACGTCAGGTGGTGTGTGGCTCTATTATGATTTTAGGTGGCCTCTCTGCTAATGGGTGGGCTTGTGTTCCTGTCTTGCTAGTTGTTTTGCATAGGGTGTCTGGCACTGTCGCTTGCTGGTCTTTGAGTGAAGCTGGGTGCTGGTGTTGAGATGGAGATTTCTGGGAGATTTTCACTGTTTGATATTATGTGGGGTTGGGAGGTCTCTTGTAGACCTGTTTCCTGAAGTTGGCTCTCCCACCTCAGAGGTACAGCAGTGACTCCTTTCTGCAGCACCAAGAGCCTTTCATCCACACGGCTCAGAATAAAAGGGAGAAAAAGTAGAAAGGAAGAAAGAGAGAAAGAGAGAGAGAGAGACAGAGACAGAGACAGAGAGAGAGAGAGAGAGAGAGAGAGAGAGAAGGAGGGAGGGGGGAAGGAAGGAAGAAAGGAAGGATAAAATAGAATAATGTTAGATAAAATAAAATAAGGTTATTAAAATAAAAAATTATTAAGATAGAAAATTTTTTTTTTAAAGTTAAAAAACCCCAAAAAAACCCCAGACAGATAGAACCCTAGGACAAATGGTGAAAGCAAAGCTATACAGACAAAATCTCACACAGAAGAATACACATACACGCTCATAAAAAGAGGAAAAGGGGAAAAAAAAAAATCTTGCTCTCAAAGTCCACCTCCTCAACTTGGGATGATTCGTTGTCTATTCATGTATTTCACAGATGCAGGGTACATCAAGTTGACTGTGGGGATTTAATCCGCTGCTCCTGAGGCTGCTGGGAGAGATTTCCCTTTCTCTTCTTTGTTCGCACAGCTCCCGGGGTTCAACTTTGGACTTGGCCCCGCCTCTGTGTGTAGGTCGCCGGAGGGCGTCTGTTCTTCGCTCAGAGAGGACGGGGTTAAAGGAGCCGCTGACTCGGGGGCTCTGGCCCACTCAGGCCGGGGGGGAGGGAGGGGCATGGACATGTGCGGGGTGAGCCTGCGGCGGCAGAGGCTGGCGGGACATTGCACCAGCCTGAGGCGCGCTGTGCGTTCTCCCAGGGAAGCCGTCTCTGGATCCCGGGACCCTGGCGTTGGCGGGCTGCACAGGCTCCGGGAGGGGAGGTGTGCAGAGTGACCTGTGCTCGCACACAGGCTTCCTGGTGCGGCAGCAGCAGCCTTAGCGTCTCAGGCCCGTCTCTGGGGTCCGCGCTGGTAGCCGCGGCTCACGCCCGTCTCTGGAGCTCCTTCAAGCAGCGCTCTTAATCCCCTCTCCTTGCGCACCAGGAAACAAAGAGGAAAGAAAAAGTCTCTTGCTTCCTCAGCAGGTCCAGACTTTTCCCAGACTCCCTGCCGGCTAGCCGTGGTGCACTAGCCCCCTGCCAGCTGTGTTCACGCCGCCAACCCCTGTCCTCTCCCTGCGCTCCGATCGAAGACGAGCCTCAGCTCCCAGCCCTGCTGGCACCGGCGGGGGAGCAGACGAGCCTCTCGGGCTGGTGAGTGCCGGTTGGCGCCGATCCAACGTGCGGGAATCTCTCCGCCTTGCCCTCCGCGCCCCTGTTGCTGTGCTCTCCTCCG
The DNA here is from genome assembly GCA_004363435.1 of Platanista minor. Taxonomy (NCBI): domain Eukaryota; kingdom Metazoa; phylum Chordata; class Mammalia; order Artiodactyla; family Platanistidae; genus Platanista; species Platanista minor. Next base: position 25,815 of record RJWK010025113.1, on the reverse strand, counting down.
CGACTCCAAAGCTTCCCCCCTCGGCCCCCCCACAGTCTCCGCCCGTGAAGGGGCTTCTCAGTGTGTGATACTCAGAGGAACCTTTCCTGCTTCACAGCTCCCTCCCACTGGTGCTGGTCCCGTCCCTATCCTTCTGTCTCTGTTTTTCCTTTTTTTTCGTTTGCCCTACCCAGGTACGTGGGGAGTTTCTTGCCTTTTGCCAGCGTTCAGTCGGTTTTCTGCAGGAGTTATTCCACGTGTAGATAGATGTATTTCTGGTGTATCTGTGGGGTGGAAGGTAATCTCCTCATCTTACTCTTCCGCCATCTTGTCTCTAATTCGAAATTTTTGAAGGTATGTTACTAGGCATGGAACTTCTGGATCATGGGCTATGTTGTTATGTACATCCTTACATTTACTGGTGTATTAGTCTGTGTGGGTTAATGGTCGAAACACACAACTTTCTCTTTAGTTTCCTTTTCGTCTCATTTCATCTCCTCCTCACATTAGTTTGGAAGTTATACACTCAGTGCTTCCCTAAATATTTTGACACGCACACTTAGTAAGTTTAAAGTTGATCAACAAAATTACTATCTTTGTGAATAATGTAACCTTAAAGGCATTGATTCAGTAATACCAATCTCATTTTATATACATACATTTCTGTGCTGTATTTTAGTTCTAGCTTTTAAAAAAATCACTAGTTAGACACTACTGCTATTGTTTTAGACATGTTTATTGTTTCCTACAATCTGCTTATTCAGATTTCCCACATACTTTCTAATTTCTTTTTCCATCATTGCTTCTAACATCACAAACTTCAACCTGGGATCATTTTCTTTCTCCTTACAACATATTCTGTAGAATTTCCTTGTTGGGGGTGGTGAGGTATTGATCACAAACCCTCTCTGTTTTTGTTTATTTCATTTGGGGGAAAAAATTTGTGGGCTGGCTTGAGTAGTTGAGTTGCCTTTGTATAAGATGGTGAATGCACAAGTCACTTTCCTTGCATTAACCAGCCTAGATGACAATAATGGGCCATTATCTGAAATGTGTATTGTTTTAAATGAAGCCACAATAGAATCTTCTGGAAACTTGTGCATGGGACAGTTTAGTCAACATAGAAGTATGTCTGGTCCCACTTGCCTCTCTTCCCTATGTGAGATAGGGACCTAAAACCACAAACTGTGGGCTGCAGCCAGGATGGTTGGGGAAAGCATGACAGTTGGATTCTTGTGTAATGAATTGCAAGATACTCTCCAGATACTTGACATATTCTGCTACTTTGGAGATGGAAGGAGGATTAAAAAAAAATTATCTTTAAAAGTAATTGAAATTTTTTCTATTTTCTTCTTCACTAAAAACAAAATCACTGTGATTTTAAACTTCATTGGTTTTTTTTTTTTGTTATCACCTTAATTAAGGAAGAAGGGTGAGGTGAGTAATGTAAAATAACTGAATTCTATGAGTAAATTATGAATTCTGGCAAAATCTTCCTTTTTCTTGGATGATTAAACCTCCTTTCTCAACCTCCAAATAAGCCATTTTTCATTTCTAGCAGTTTTACGATTTCTCTTCAGTGATCATTCAAATTCAGGGTCATTTTAAAATTTTACTTTTTTTTTTTTTTTTACAATGAATGCTTGATGAGGCTGGCAGATATTCAGAACTGTAGTCAGACATCTTGAAAGCAGAAGATACTAATAATTTTCTTGTTCTATTTCTTTATGCCTCTAGGTATAAATATTATGTAGATGTGGTCATTAGATAATGCTTGAAGAATAATAAAATGTTAATTCATAAAATAAGATTAGATGTCACTATTTTTAAAAAAGAGGAAGTTAGGGCAAGGTATCTTAGACTCCTTTCATGAATCAAGGTTTATAGGACATTTATTTTCTTTTTCAGCACATTAGCTAGATTGTTTTAACTATCTTGGGACCAAATTTGCTCAACTTTCATAAATTTTTTGGTAATAACTGTGTCAGCACCATAAATTTCTAGCAGAAGAACTGTATTTTCTAACAAAGTTTAAAACAGATTAATCTTTGTTTTATACTTTTTTTGTGATTCACTTCATTTGCTAGCTTAACAACTTTTCCAGCTGCTTTTGAAAAAGCAGATTCCATATTATTGATGCATTAATTCTTGACTTATTTTTTAGTGCCAAAGGGAGGAGAGGAGTAATCAAAATTTATATACTTTGGCATTTTCAAGTCTCCTTTTTTCACTTCCTGAATCTTGGCTCTTTTCATTGTAAACAGTGTGACCAATGTTGGACAAGTTACCTAAACTCTCAGTTTTCTCATTTGAGAAATGAATATAATCAACAATAGTACCTAATCCAGAGTAATGCTGTCAGGGTTAAATAAGACAATTACATAAAAATACTAAGGATATTTCTAGCAAGAAGTAAAGAGTTAATAAATGAACATGATTTTCGTTATTATTAATACTGGAATTGTAGCTGAAGGGGTATGGAGTTGAAGGTATTGGAATTGAGGAAATGAAGGTATTAAAAAGAGAGTGTGATGAGTGAGCTGTCCACATGGATGTCAGAGTCACCCAGAATGATGGCAGGAGAAGTCTAGAAAGTATGAGTTGTTTACCAGTGTCTTTGGTTAATCAGGGAGATGTGGATGGAGGTTGGTAAACAACAGTGATGAGGAATAAGAAAGGAATGATTCTTAAAGGAGCAAAGGTTTTTACCTGAAGGCGGAGGAGAAGAGATCTGGACAGCAGCATCAGGGAAGGAGGAATAGTCTGATCCCAATACCCCAGCCCAGTATATAAGGGATTATGGGCATTGGACCCTGAGTGGGCTGTGGGGAGGCTGTGTACTTGTGGTGTATCCAAGTTTCAGTTTAGACAAGGAGCTGGAAGAAGCTGAGGATGCTGTAAAGATATTTTTAACCTGAGAGGAGTTTCTCTGAGACACAGTCAATAAGTTTCAGAGGGAGAGGAGCATTATGATTTGTTTAGAGGCAAGAAGCACAAAGCAAAATGGGAATGAAACTGTGGGAGAGAAGAACGGACTAGTGGGAATTGCATTTTGGATGATGATGAAGAATAACATGGGTGTAAGGTCCAAGGCTTCCAGAAAGAATTAAAGCGTTTTTTGGGTTCCCGTCAAGGTGGAGAACTCGACCCTGAAGAAACTATAAAATGAGGGAGTGGGGCTAAGGCTGTCTTGCCCTGGTGGGTGTGGTGGCTGCAGTTCTAGGCAGCAGGCTGCCAGAGGCAGTGAGGATGGAGGGAAGTTTTCAAGTTATGCTCTTGCCTCTTCCCCATTTCCTTGGGACAATCCACGTCCACCCTTTCCCCACAGAAATCGGCAGCTACGGCCCAGGGGCAATAATGAAGTCCCACAAAAGCTCTGCCGAGGTGAGATGTGGCTGAAAGCAGCCATGGAGAGACTGGCTGCCCTTGGACCTTCACTCCTCCATCCCTTTCCTCTCAAAAACCCAGGGATAATGGGATTATAATGTAGGAAGACTTCCTTCTTTCAATGGTATTTCTTTCCAAGTATTTAAGAGTGAAACCCTAATCAGAGGATCTGCCTGTGGAGTGACAGAAAAGAGGGGTGTCAAAGTAGTTTTGTCGTGTCTACAACTCTACCCTCCCTCGCCTCAACCTCTGCCCTCTCATTTGACTCACTCAGGCTGACAAACTAGAGCCTGACTTTCAAGCCATTCTCATGACACAATTCCAGACAGAATAGCTAATGCTGTCCTGTTCACAAGCACACAAAACACAACAAACAGATACTAGGTCCCTGAGGAGTAGAACTATGATAAATGAAAGACAATAAAATGAACAACATATACCATCTGAAGCAGTATTATTGGAACAGAAGGTAACAAGAATTTAAAGAATGCATGGAAAATATACTTTTTAGTAATATGAAGCAAGAACAAAAAAGTTATAAGTAAGAACTAAGGGGAAATATCCAGAGTGAAGAATGTGATATTAAAAAAGGTATAGAAGCATTAGGGTGAGTATCAGCAAGGATGTATTAGAAGAAGGAATTAGTGAAGAAGAAAAGATTGAGGAACTTACCCGTAGGAAGAAAGATAGTGTAAAGAGAAAAATAAAATGGAATAAATGCTAAGAGATATGCCAAAGAAGAAAAGTGAAAATATCCAGTTGGTAGGATTCATAGAGGGAGAAAAGAAAAGGAGAGGATAAATACTTGAACACATAATAAGGCTTAACTTCCCATTATTAATGATAGAAAATCCCAGCTTGAAAAGCCTCATACAGGGCCAAAGAGGAAGAGAAGGGAACAGCCACATGCAGAAATTTAATAGTGGAATATAGGAACAAAACACAAAGAGAAAATTCTAAAAGCTTCCAGAAACCTATTCCTCACCAAGGAAAATGAACCAGATTGAGACCACTTTTCTGACCACCAACATTATATGTAAGAAAACAATGAAGTAATATTTTTAAAGTATTGAAGGCAAATAATTTTGAATTAGAATCTTTTTAGCCAGGTAAATTGTCACTTAAATGTGCAAATATAATAAAATATACTACTGGCTTGTAAGGCCTTGTTGCACAAACCCCCACCAAATGCTGTTGGAGAAAATTCTCAAATTAGAAGAGATTTGGGAGTTAAGTAACAAATATCATGTAAGTTTATTGTAAAAAATAAAACCCAGTATCAAAGAAATAAACATGCGAAAGTACATACAATGAAGCAGAAAAAAATACCTAAATAATATTAATAATGGACTATGTATGGAGGAATTGAGGAGACATAAGTGCATGCTAAGGGACCCTTGTTGAAGGGAAAGATATTAATTTTGATAACTTTAAGAAATCAGTAAGGATAAATAAATATCTTCCACTGAATAACCACCATAAGAACAAATATAGGATGTTTACCTTTTAAACCTACAGAAGGAAAGCAGTTATATCCAAATGGAAATCAGGGAAAGGGGAAAAAAAAGGGAAAACACAATAAGTGGAAAATATGAAATAAGATGGCTGAAATATATCTGAATATAAAATAAATACAAATGGTTTCAGATAATTAAAAACCTGTAGTCTCAGATTCAGTTAAGAAAACAAGATCCAATATAATACTAACAAACATACAGAAATCAGTTGCATTTCTTTACACTAACAATGAAATGTCAGAAAGGGAATGTAAACAAAAAAATCCCTTTTAAAATCGCATCAAAAAAAAAAATACGTAGGGATAAACGTCACCAAGGAGGTGAAAGACTTATATGCTGAGAACTACAAAACATTAATAAGGGAAACTCAAGATGATTCCAAGAAATGGAAAGATATCCCATGCTCTCGGATTGGAAGAACTAATATTGTTAAAATGGCCATACTACCCAAAGCTATCTACAAATGTAATGTGATCCCTATCAAATTACCCATGACATTTTTTCACAGAACTGGAACAAGTAATCCTAAAACTTACATGGAACCATAAAAGACCCAGAATTGCCAAAGCAATCCTTAGGAAAAAGAACAAAGCAGGAGGCGTAATGCTCCCAGATGTCAGACAATACTACAAAGATACAGTAATTAAAACGTCTTTGTATTGGCACAAAAACAGACATATGGATCAATGGAATAGAATAGAGAACACCTATGAACAATTAATCTTCAACAAAGGAGGTAAGAATATACAGTGGGGAAAAGAGAGTCTCTTCAGCAAGTGGTGCTGGAGAAGTTGGACAGCTGCGTGTAAATCAATGAAATCAGAACACACCCTCACACCATACACAAAAATAAACTCTCAATGGCTTAAAGACTTAAGCCATAAAACACCTAGAAGAGAACATAGACAAAACATTCTCTGACATAAATCATTACAGTGTTTTCTTAGGTCATTCTCCCAAGGCAATAGAAATAAAAACAAAAATAAACAAATGGGACCTAATCAAACTTATAAGCATCTGCGTAGCAAAGGAAACCATAAACAAAAAAAAGACAACCTACAGACTGGGAGAAAATATTTGCAAATGATGTGACTGGCAGGGCTTAATGTCCACAATATACAAACAGCTCATACAACTCAATAACAGAAAAACAACCCAATCAAGAAATGAGCAAAAGACCTAAATAGACATTTCTCCAAAGAAGACATACAGATGGCCAGTAAGCACATGAAAAGATGTTCATCATTGCTAATTATTAGAGAAATGCAAATCAAAACTACCGTGACCTCATTGTATTTAGTTCTGACTTCACACCAGTCAGAATGGCCATCATTAAAAAGTCTACAAATAATAAATGTTGGAGAGGGTGTGGAGAAAAGGGGCCCCTTTACACTGTTGGTGGGAATGTAAATTGGTGCAGCCATTATGGAAAACAATATGGAGGTCCCTCAAAAAACTAAAAATAAAATTGCCATATGGTCAGCAATCCCACTCCTGGGCATATTCCCAGACAAAACTATAATTCAAAAAGATACATGCACCCCTATGTTCATAGCAGCACTATTCACAATAGCCAAGACATGGAAACAACCTGAATGTCCATTGACAGATGAATGGATAAAGAAGATGTGGTACATATATACAATGAAATATTACTCAGCCATAAAAAAGAATGAAATAATACCATTTGAAGCAACATGGATGGACCTAGAGATTATCATACTAAGTGAAGTAACTCAGAAAAGAGAAAGGACAAATACCATACGATATCACTTATATGTAGAACCTGAAATACGATACAAATGCACCTATCTACAAAGCAGAAAGAGACTCACAGACATAGAGATCAGACATATGGTTGCCAAGGGGAAGGGGGCTGGGGGAGGGAAGGATTGGGAGTTTGGGATTAGCAGATGCAAGCTAGTATATATAGGAAGGATAAACAACGAGGTGGTCCTACTGTATAGCACAGGGAACTATATTCAATATCCTGTCATAAACCGTAATGGAAAAGAATATGAAAATGAATTATATATAACTGAGTCACTTTCCTGTACAGCAGAAATTAACAACATTGTAAATCAGCTATTCTTCAATAAAATTAAAAAAAAATCCAAGAATACATGATCTTTATCAGACACACTTAAAAGACTTAGAAAGGTAGAAGGATAAAAAAAGATAGACCAGCTAACCATAAGTCAGAATAAAGCTGGGATAAATAGCTTAATAAGTTACAAAATAGAATTTAAGGCAATAAAACATCATATTCCTAATAATATACCTTATGTACAGGTAAAAGGGAAATTAGGGCAGGAAAATATATGACTATCATGAACACATATTTACTAAAATGTCAGGATGTGTAAAGCAATAAGTGGCAGAATTTTAGGGAGAAACAGGTAAATCAGCAATTAGAGGTGGAGATTTTAATACACTCTTAGAAACTAATAGATTAAGCAGTAAAAGAAAATTTTTATAGATTAAAATGTTATTAATAAGCTTATTCTATTAGATATAATGATGACTATACACTTACAGCAGAGAGTGCCTTTCTTGAGCAATCAAGAACTGTTACAGGAATCTAAAATATGACACAAATGAACTTATCTATGAAACAGAAACAGACTCACAGACATGGACAACAGACTTGTGGTTGCCAAGGGGGAGTGGGGGGGTGGGTTGGACTGGGAGTTTGGGACTAGCAGATGCAAACTACCGTATAGAGAATGGATAAACAACAAGGTCCTACTGTACAGTACAGGGAACTATTTTCAGTATCCTGTGATAAACCATAATGGACAAGAATACAAAAAAGAATATATATGTATAACTGAGTCACTGTGCTGTAAACCAGAAATTAACACAACATTGTAAATCAACTATACTTTAATAAAAAAACTATTACAAAAATGTACCTTGTATTAGCCCATTAAGAAAGTTTCAACAAATCTCAAATGAATAATGGCAGCTATGTTCTTTGATCTAAGTGCAATAAAATTAGAAATTGTTAACAGAAGGATAGCTCAGAAAAACCCCAAGTTATGTTTGGAAACTACATAATTATTCTGTTATTATATTATAAAATAATTCCTGGATTAAAAATGAAACTATATATTAAATTAAGAAATACTTAGAACTGGAAAAATTGCATATTTAGATTTGTGGGGCACAGCTAGAGAAGTGCTAACTTTGAGGAAAATGTATAGCTTTAACTAGAACCTGTAGGAAATATGGTTAAAAACAGACAAGATTAGCATTCAATTCAAGACACTGGAAAAAGAACAAACCCAAAGAAACCAGAAGGAAACAATAAAGACAGAAGCAGAAGTAGATGGACTGTGTATGAAATATGATAAAGAAGTTTTCTAAAATAAAAAGCTAGCTTTTTGAAAAGGTTAACACTATAGCCATATTTCAGACAAGACTGATCAAGAAATAATCAAAATTCATATAAGTATGGAACAAAAAGGCCCATGCAAAACCTTCATCCCTTTTTATTCATGTTCCCAGTGGAGGAAAGGAATTGCCTGAGATCCACAGAATGTGTCATCTTGCTTATCTAATTATTAAGATTCTCCTCTGCTGAGGGAACACAGATATTTACACATCCTGTGCCCATTTGGAGAGCTCTGTCTACATACTTCCCCCTGCCCAACTCCCACCCCCACCCAAACAAATATACAGTAAATGAAATGCACACTAAAATCCCAAGCAAGAAATGTTTGTCAGCTAAGTATGTGCTGTAGTTCGTATACAGAAAATCCTCTGATAATTGAATATGAGTACAGGCAAGAATGATGACAACAGGCTTGAAGAATTCCTTTCCACCCCGGCCAGTCCACGCCAGTCCAGTATTGCTTCCTTCGAAATCCATGCTTGCCTCTTTCTTCCCCACTCTTCAGCTAGCATATAAAAAGGACAAACCCTGTTCAAAGGCAGAAATCCCAAATCACTTGACTCTATCACACTTTTCATTTTACCATGTTTTCCTTTTGATTATTTAGGACAACAATCTCTTCTCTTGCCTCTCTTTTGGGTTGGCCTATAATGCCACCTTCCCAAATAGGACCTTGGCTGCCCTTGACTCTGAACTCCTCTTGCATCCTGGAAATACATCCTCAGGTCATCTCAAATGATGCCCCACTGGCCTCAGCTTCTTCTTCATGACCACTCCTATGCATTTTCATCTGACTTTGTCCACCCTTTTAGGAGGGATTGACAGCTTTATCCAGGTCTCTCCAAGGTTGTACGTGGGTCCTCTTTCAACAGAAAAGTATCATTTATTCAGTCAATGAACTTGTCTGTCATTGAGCACATGGCACCCTCTGTCCACTCACACCTTTTAATTGGATTGTTTCCCAATTTCTTGAGTGCCAGAAAAATGGAAACCAACCCTATTTGTTTCTTCCCTTAGTTGCTTTAATGTCACAGGGGTGCTAGAAGTCTCAAGAAAAGAACTTTTAACACATTGACTTGTGGGGACATGAAGACTTCTATTACTCATGTCAGAGCTGTTGGTTTTAAAGATAAATTTTGTGTCAGAGTTTTCAACTGTTAATATTCATGGTTTCAAGCTTGTGACATTATTTTTAAATAAACGAGACAAAACCAGAGAAGCACTCTAACAACTAATTAGTATTTATTCCAGGTTGTACAAACTGTTACTGACTTGATGCAAGTTAATTTAGAGACCTTCAGAAGTGAGTTTGAATTTCAGTGCCTGAAAATGTCAAATATAAGATGTAATAAATCTATTACCATTATCTCATTCTTCAGGTGATAGTGGCTTTGGTAGTTAAAATATGGCTCATAAAATTTATATTTGTATTAAGGCTAATTGGCTTTGAAACTTTTTAGAGGGACACCTTCAGAAAAGCACCAAGTTGGAGTTAATAAATGTAGAAAATTTAAACCAAGTGAATCAATATAAGCCTCAAAAAATGGAATTTTAATGATAGGTCAATCAAACAGTACATTCATACTTACTTCATATGACATTCTAGATGTGAATCCTTCATTGGCATAAGATTCTGGGCAAAAAAAATACATCCTCTTCCAGAAGGTGATTGTGGGGTTGTGGGCCCCTTCTTATGGGAGTGGAGGTAATGTAATAACTTATAAATATGGGTCTTAAAGTGTTTTCCAACATGCTAATGGAGTGTGAAGCTGGAATAGCTAGGTTACAGCTACACAAAGACAGGTCCCTTCCCCACCCAACATAATTCTTGGAATTACTTATAAGCAATTAGGCCCTTGTGGCTAGAAACAGGATCAGTTAGGGTTTAGTTAGGGTTCATCAGAGAAGCCAAACCACCATGAATATTATGGATATACGGGATTTATTTTAGGAATTAAACCTTACACAAATATGGTAAAGTGAAGAAAGAAAAGATCTGAAAGGGGGGGTTAGAGGACCACAGAACAAGTCACTGAGCATCCTTCTGAAGCCCTGAAGTGGGTGGAGGAGTCACAGTGTGCAGACACTTCTGAAAGGCCAAGTCAATCCAACTCTAGAAGTGGGGCCTCAGAATAGCAGATTGTGGAGAGGTCTGTTAGAAACTGTTGCCTCTGTGGGGGCACAGCCAAGATCCTGGTGTTAGTCCTGGGGCTGCTGGGTCAGCAGGGCCAGAAGTTTGGAAGACAAGCTGAATGAGGAGCACATGAGAGTGATTTACATGCCGGCCACCTCTGCCCCTGTCCCTCACTTTCTGACTGTGATGAACTTCTCAGAGTAGTGACTCCTGCTTCGCTTCTGCCTTCCAATTCTTGTACAAGTCCCCTTTCCCAAACCATGTTGGCAAGAGGATTCTGGGAGTTGTAAATTGCATTTCAAACAAATCCACCTCTTATTTCTTGGCATTTATACATACTTCTTTTGACCTTGTTTAACATCCAAAAAAATTCAGTAACAAAATCATCCTTCCAGTTAACATAGTGCAGTCATTCCTCACGCAACCAAAAGCATGCTAACATCCTCCCCAGTGGAGTATACACAAAGTCCACTTTATCCATCTTTGGATAATATTAGCTTTTCTGCTATGAGTCACACTTTTTTTGATAATCTGTATCTTAAATATTGAAATATAACTATTAACATTTGTTCAGTAGTAGGAAAATAGGAAAGGGAAAAATAGAATAAAAAATAGTTTATAGCACTTCAGTTGGTCATACTTTCTTATCTGTTGGGGCGACCCAAATCTTCCTAACTGAAGGGTCTGAGCCGTTAACAGTCCTGTCTGCATTGAATTGTTTTCTGTTGACTTAGATCACAGATCTTGGAACTCCTAAGATGCACTTCAAGGGAGTTCTTGCATTTTAGACATACTCCTCCCCGCTCCCATTTTAGAGTAGCCAACCAATTTTGTTTTGATAAGGTAGGATCAATCACTCCAATTATCTCCATTCTCTGTTGGTTTACTGACATGAGGAACCCAAATTGATCAATTGGCAGTTCCAGTTTCCACTTAAATGGAATCATTAATGTGTCACTTGGTAGAAGCATTCTTTTTTTGGGAACTCACATCTCTAAACCAGCAAAGCTGCAGGAATGGGAAGCAAACTTTTTTTTTTTTTTTTTTTTTTTTTTGCGGAACGCTGGCCTCTCACTGTTGCGGCCTCTCCCGTTGCGGAGCACAGGCTCCGGACGCGCAGGCTCAGCGGCCACGGCTCACGGGCCCAGCCGCTCCGCGGCATGTGGGATCTTCCCAGACCAGGGCACGAACCCGTGTCCCCTGCATCGGCAGGCGGACTCTCAATCACTGCGCCACCAGGGAAGCCCTGGGAAGCAAACTTTTGCTAGTGGATTACTGGAGGTAATAGGGAGAGGAGTCACTCCATTTTCATCACTGGATATTTTGACTCATGTATCCTGGCTATGGGAAAAACAGGACCATATATTGATTATTGATTCAGAGAAAATACTGCATTCTGAATGGTGTCACTGGAGAGTCACTAAGTGCTGCACTGTAACTAGCTTGCTCTGTAACTAAGTCTTCAGTAGAGATCATCCGAGCTCTAGCTAGCCAGCAATCCCAGCGTGATGGGGAAAAGGGCAAGAACATTGAGTTTCATGAGCATTAGTCTATTGCCACACTTCACTTACTGGGAAAGGAGTTCCCTAGTCAGAAGGAATGCAGCGTGGAATCTGATGATGGTGAATAAGGCATTTGCAAATCCTCGGATTAGCAACCTCATTGAGGGCTGGAAGGGCAAATTCATATTCCCAGTGTCTATTCCAGTGAGAACAAAATTCTACCTCTTTTTGATGGAATTAGTCCAAGCTAATCAACCTGATACCATGTAGCTGAATAGTTCCCTTGGGGAATGGTACCATACTGGGGCTCAGTATTGGTCTCTGCTGTTGGCAGGTTTGGCATTTCTGCAGCTGTTATAGCTGAATAGGCCTTGGTGAGTGATAGTCCAAATTGCTGAGCTCATGTAGAAACTCCTTCCTTTTCTTCTTATACCCATTGTGGGAAAGATTGCCTGAGGTCCACAGAATAGCATCTTGCTTACCTAATTATTAAGATTTTCCTCCGCTGAGGTCACTCTTTGGTGAGCATTCACAGAGAACAAATGTGTACCCACCCTGTGCCCACTTGGAGACATCTGTCTACATACTCTCCCTCCCCCAATTCACACCTGTATTTCATAGATTTTCCAAATGTGTTTCTTCCAAGATAAGACTATTAAGGTGTGCTACTGGCCCTACCAACTGAAAGAAAACTGTTTCTGATGGTCTTCACTAACAGATATAGAGGAATAAAATCGACAGATCAAGCTCTGCATACCAGAGAGTGTGTTGATTTTCTTCAGTAAAGAAACTATCTGGAACAGCAGCTGGATTTGGAGTTAGCACATGATTAAGTTTATCTCTCATTTTCCAAGATATATCTGTCCGCTGAAGAGGTCGAACAGGTGAGCTGAATGGGGACATGGAGAGAATCACTATCTCTGCATCCTTCAGATTCTTTATGATGTGATTCATCTGCAATTCCTTCAGAAATACTGTATTGCTTTTTAGAGTACTGCTTGACTTTTCCATAGTAGCCCTCACTTCACAGCACAGAGAACCAAAGATAGGATTTTGCTGGTTGCCGATGATGTCTATTCCAACTATGCATTCCAGAAACTGGGGAAATAACCACAGTGTGGGTTGGGAAACACACTGGGCTCTCTGTACAAGGATGTATATTCAGGAGAATGACAAACCCTAAGCCAAAACTCGATTGATCACCTAATCTACATAAGCTCCTCCTCTGACTGGTGGAACCCACTGACATTTGGAATTGAAAGAATTGGTGCCAATACAGAAGCGGTGTCCAGTAATGCCTCAAAAGTCTGATTATTTTTTTTCTCCAATTGCACAGTCACCTCTAAGTCCCTCTGGAGAAGTATAAATTTTGGAAGTGTAGCAGGGTTTAAGGGATTCTGTTTCACCTTTTTTATATGTAGAGATTGTATATATTAGTTTTTTTAAAACAGCATTATTGAGATATAATTTACATGCCATACATTTAATCTTTTCAGAGTGTACAATTCAGTGGTTTTTAGTATATTTACAGAATTGTGAAACCATCACTATAATATAATTTTAGAACATTTCATCATCCCACAAAGAAACCATGTATCCATTGTCAGACACTCCACATTTCCCCGTCTCATTCCCCACCTTCACCTTTCAGCCCTAGACAACCACTAATATATCTTTTGTCTCTATAAATTTGACTATTCTGCACATTTTAAATATGGTGATACAATATGCGGTCTTTTGTGACTGGTTTCTTTCACTAAGCATAATGTTTTTGAGTTCATCCATGTTGTAGCTATCAGTACTTCATTCTTTTTTTGATTCTGAATAATATTCCATTGTCAAGATGTACTATATTTTGTTTGTTCAGTGGATGAAGGGCATTTGGCTTCTTCCCATTTTTTGCCTGTTATGAATAATACTGCTTTGAACATTCATGTACTGCTTTTTTTTTGTGTGTGGGCATATGCTTCATTGCACTTCCAAGGATACCATCATGAAAGTGAAAACAAAATCCACAGATTGGTAGAAAAGTTTTGAAAATTATTTATCTGATAAGTACTCATACACAGAATATAAAAACTACTCTTACAATTCAATAATAAAAAGATAACCCAATTTAGAAACAGGCAAATAATTTGAATAGACATTTCTCCAAAGAAGCAATGTAAATGGCTAACAGGCACATGAAAAGATGCTCAACCTCATTAGTCACTAGAGAAATGCAAATTAAAACCACAATGAGATCCTGCTTCACACCTACTACAATGCTTATAATTAAAAAAACAGACAATAACAAGTGTTGGTATGGAAGATGTGAAGTAATTGGAATGCAGATATGTTGCTGGTGGAAATGCAAAATGGTGCAGCCACTTTAGAAGACAGACTGGCATTTCCTCAGAATGGTATGGAGTTACCTTCTGATCCAGAAATTTCACTCTTAAGTATTTTATCATGATGACAATAGCTTTTTGAGGAACTTATTTAAAGTCTTGGTTCAAAGCTTCTTTGGGATTAGCTGAGTTGGTTTCAGTCTTGGAGTCTCATTTTAAATTTCAGTTATATGAAGACTGAAAATTTGGAAAACTTTAAAATTATGGCAAAATATTAATCAAAAAGATGAAGACATCTTTGGAAAAATAGTTGTTTACAATTTTCTCTCCAAAAAGAAATGGGATAATATTACCTGAATATTCTCTGGCACTAAAATCTAACATAGAAGTCAAAACTATCACGATAGCAGGTTGTCTAAGTGATGTCAATGGATTCACAATAGTAATCACGGAAACCGGTCAGTGTCTTATAGAGGGTAGAAACTCTGAAAAGAGAAGTAACTTCAAGATTTCTTTATGGGTTTTGCCAGTGTTTTCTTTGATGTTGCTGCTATTTGTTTCTCTGGTTGTCATACTTTTTCCATTGTTGGAGGTAGGATTTCATAACATCACTAAATATTTTCATGTTAAAAAATTAGAGTCTAATAGTTATAATTATTTTGTTCTTTTGAAGGAAATGCTAATTTGATGCAAAGTAGTTAGCTTTAGAGTGTCATATTTTAAAAATCTGGGTTTCTATTTCAGGCCCCAAGATTTCCTTCAAAATAGAGTAAAAAGGTAAATTGTTTTTGAATTTGTAAAAATCATCTGATTCAGCTTAATTTTTTTTATGTTGAAATATTTGTCTTTATTGATGGTGATCATTTGGTAGTAAGACTGAACATTTGATTTTTTAAGTTGAAACAGACTGAGTTACTGCACATTTAAACACTTAAAAGACGTATAATATTTATAAGTTTTCTAGTTTTAGTTCTTAGATGCTTACAAGTGAAGATGAGTTTTACCTTGAGGGTAATTTTAAGTGAAATGTAGCAGAATGTCTTAGATTTTGCATTAATTATCTTCAAAGAGTGTTTTTCTTTACTGATTTGATAAAGCAATATATTTTGCAATAAAATGCTAACTTACTATTATCTCCTTAGATTGCTTGCTGATAGAAATTAGTTAATAGTGAATAACCACACATACCAAAAAGATCAGCCATGTCAGTATGTAGACTCTCTGGATAGAGCTCTCCAAAAACAGTTAAAGTTTTATAAGTTCCCAAGGATAGCCTGAGAAATTGTTGAAAGGATGCAAGAGGAACAAACCTATTCCAAAGTTGATCTATGGCCATTTTTCTTCTGTGAAATTCTTTGGGATAGAAATCTAGAAATACTTCTCTTAAAGAAGGGCACGGGGACTTCCCTGGTGGCACAGTGGTTAAGAATCCACCTGCCAATGCAGGGGACACGGGTTTGAGCCTTGGTCTGGGAAGATCCCACATGCTGTGGAGCAACCAAGCCCGTGCACCACAACTACTGAGCCTGCACTCTAGAGCCCATGTGCCATGACTACTGAAGCCTGTGCACCTAGAGCCTGTACTCTGCAACAAGAGGAGCCACCGCAATGAGAAGCCCTCGCACTGCAACGAAGAGTAGCCCCCGCTTGATGCAACTAAAGAAAGCCTGCGTGCAGCCATGAAGACCCAATGCAGCCATAAATAAATAAATATATACATGCATAAATACATAAATAAATTTAAAAAAAAGAAGGGCACAAATGGAAAATGTATGCCAATGAAAAGGAAAAGATATGCTACCAAAGAATGAAATATGTTATCATTAAGAATGCACTTTGAAATTCAACGTTTACCAAAATGTAATGCCCAAAGCAAATGTGTAAAACTAGACATTTAATTTTCTTAGCAAATGAATCCTAAACTCGTCTAGATTTTATTAAAGTAAAATTATTCACATAAACCTTATATAATGACACATGCATTTATTCCAAAGGTAGATCCACTAGTCCTCATCAGGTCAACTCTTTACTTTCTTTTTTTCCTCTATCTTTTTTCTCTCTCCTCTTTCTTCCCTCTCTCTCTTTCTCTTATCCTCTCATCTCTTTCTTATTTCCTCCTTTTCTCTATCCCTCTTTTACTTTCCATTCTCCCCCCTATTCACTTGTTCTCACTTCCACTCTCCTTTCCTCTCTTCTTCCTTCTCTTCTATCTCTTACTCTCCCCTTATCTTTCAGCTTTTATCTTTCTCCCCTTATCTCTCTTTCCATCACCCTCTCTCCCTTCTCCCTCCTCCACTTCCCTCCTTCTTTCTCTCCCCACTCTCCTTTTCTTTCCTATCTTTCCCTTCTTTTTCTTCCAATTCTCTACCACTGTGTTGTACACCAGGAATTAAAATAGTGCTGTAGGTCATACAAACTCATAGAAAAGGAGATCAGATTTGTTACCAGAGGTGGAGGGTGGGGGAGGGGGAATTGGATGAAGGCAATCAAAAGGTACAAAGTTCCAGTTATAAGATAAAAAAGTACTAAGGGTGTAATGTACAACATGATTAATATAATTAATACTTCTGTATGTTATATGTGAAAAATATTAACAGAGCAAAACCCTAAGAATTCTCATCACAAGAAAAAAATATATCTTTCTTTTTTTTCTTTTGTATTTATATGAGATGATGGATGTTCACTAAACTTATTGTGGTAATCATTTCATGATGTATGTGAGCCAAATCATTATGTACACCTTAAACTTATACAGTGCTGTATATCACAATAAAACTGGAAGAAAAAATAAAGAATTTAGTAAATACTGATTAGTAAATGCCTATAGTTCTGGGTAAGAACTATATGACATATTTGGACTGGGTTGTTTGTTTTTTGGTTATTGAGCTGCTTGAGCTGCTTGTAAATTCTGGAGATTAATCCTTTGTCAGTTGCTTCATTTGCAAATATTTTCTCCCATTCTGAGGGTTGTCTTTTGGTCTTGTTTATGGTTTCCTTTGCTGTGCAAAAGCTTTGAAGTTTCATTAGGTCCCATTTGTTTATTTTTGTTTTTATTTCCATTACATAAAGGAGTAAAGAGGAAATTGAAAGAAAGCAAAAATAATTAAACAGTTACAAAATAAATACAGACTGATTGAGCATGGTGCTAACATTGAAACCTAGTTTAATGAGCTTTAAGACTAGGAATAGTCTTTCTATGTTGCTGTGTGGATTATCATTCTATTTTAAGACTGTCGAGACCCTGTAGATGGAGGTGTTGAGCAGCTAATGGTTTTTATTGCATTTTGTGTATGATTTCACTGTGTGATTGTTGAAATTATGAAGTTGGTGTTGAAAGATGTGCAGCCATTGGTTTAAAAATGTTTTATCTTAACACATATTTGGGAAAGTCAGTTTCTAATTATGGTAAAGCTAGAGAACTAACTTGAAAATTTCTGTAATTTATTTTAATCATGGAATGAAAAGAAGAAATGAAAGAATATTAGATCATTAAATCTAATTTTCTTTCTTTTTCTTTTTCAGTTAAGAAAACTGAGACACAAGGTGACTGACTTAGTTGATTACGTAGTTCATTAGTGTAGAATTCGTCTAATTTCCTATCTCTTGATTCTTAATCTAGTCTACTTAGTAATTAAGAGATATAAGTGTTTTTCAACTAAAGAATAAAATATAAAGTGACTTTCAACTAAGGGATAAGTTGCCTTATATAATTAGGATTTAAAATAAAATGGTTAAGGTAAATTTAAAAGTTCCTACACACTGAAAAGAAAGTGCCTTTCATTCACATTATTTGACTCAACTGACATTCATTAGCTTTGCTTCCCTTCCAATTTGGCCTGGACCCAATAAGCAATATTGCAACTATTCTCACCGTCATCCTCAATTCCCTTAATACCTTTACTGCCCATCTCACCCCTTTGTCAGTCCCTCTGCTGTGGATCAATGATCTTTCTTCTTGGTTCTGCCTCTGGGTTTCTGAGAAGTGCTCAAGAAAGTTGCATAACCATGCTGATGGTGCCATTACGAGTGCAAGCGTTCCAAACTCAGCAGGGCTTCTGATGATGCTTAGAAATTCTTTTGTTAATTCATAGCAGGTCTCCTTTTCCAGTCTTATATGGATTTTGTAAGCCTCTACTCCTTTTTTTTTTTTTTTTTTTTCAATCCCCAGCCTCATCCTTGTCCCTACCTAAGCAGATGTTGCTTCTACCTTTATTCAGAACATCAAGGTCATCAGGTAAGCATTTCATCAGTATTCTTCCTATTCACTTCTGAAATCAAATCTATTTTTATCATCTTTCTTTCCTTCCTTAGTGAAAGCATGGGAGTGGTCAAGAGTAGGGGCTCTGGAGTCAGATTAAGCATTTTAGCTCTTAAATGTATTAGGTGTGTGACTTTAGGCAGATTACTTACTTACTCTGTACTTAAATTTCCTTCTCTGTGTAATGAGGGTAATAACAGTGTCTACCACATAGCCTTGATATAAGAAATAATGAGGTAATGTACATGTAGTGTATGGTACGTGGCACAAAGTAAGTGCACGAGTTAGCACATCCAGTTTTTTGTTGTTGTTATTATTGTGATTGCCTAGGAAAGAAATTGTTCTACACTTTTCACATTTAACCTTATCCATCTCCTCTAGCCTTTTTTTTTTTTTTTTTTTTTTTTGCATTACGCGAGCCTCTCACTGTTGTGGCCTCTCCCATTGCGGGGCACAGGCTCCGGACGTGGAGACTCAGCGGCCATTGCTCACAGGCCCAGCCACTCCGTGGCATGTGGGATCTTCCCGGACTGGGGCACGAACCCGTGTCCCCTGCATCGGCAGGCAGACTCTCAACCACTGCACCACCAGGGAAGCCCTCCTCTAGCCTTTGAGCTGTATATTATATCCCATCTCTCTTCAACCCATTTCTCCCCAGTGCCATATACTCTTTCCAGTATAAAATTATGCTCAAGCATTCCATTTCTTAAAAATATCAGTACTGAGATCCTGATTATCTCATTAGTTAATATTTAACTCTAACCCTATCCTGACCATAACCCTGCCTTATTCTTGTCCTTCCATTATGACATAATGTTAGTAACTCTAAGTAGTTTCTCAGCTGTCACTGGAACTCAAGTGTGGAATTCATATTTGAATGGGATGGTAATTAAAATCTACTAACTCTGAGATGCTATGCCTCTATAACTAAAGACTATGACTAATGAAAGTAGAATTGTCTCCTCCTTATCATTAAAAATGAGTTTAGGGACATCAGAAGGATGGTGGAGCAGGAAGGTATGGACTTTCCTTTCCCCTATGGAAAGGAAGAAATTCATGGACAAATTCAGCAACAATTCATGGGCAAGTTCCTTCTGTGAGAAATTTAGAAACTAATTGCACTCCAGGAAAACATAAAACCATACTCACTGAAGCCAACAGGAGATTCAAGATACATTCTTGCTGGAATCTCAATCCCTAGCACAGTGTTATACAACTGGGAGGAGAACCCCCATCCCAGCTTTCTGCTTGTCTTAGGGGAAGGGAAAGAGTTGGTCCAAATGACCAGCACCCCAGATTTTCTGTGGGGCTTCCCCAGAAGACTGACTTCAGTTTTTCCAGTCTTAGATTGCTAATGGGGCCAGCACAATCTAATTGCCTGTAGAAAAGTAAAGACGGTGACTGGGGCTAATAGTCACCATAGCTCTTCCCCTAGCTGAGCACAGAGTGAGTGGAGGAAAACCCCTGTCTCCCAGCTTCTTCCTAGGGAGGGAAAGAGTGGGTCCATGTGTCCAATGCCCCAACTTTTATGGGGGATACACAAAGGACTGGCTTCTTTCAGTTTTTCATGACTCAGAGTAGATGGAACCTGGCAAAATCTAGTCACCTAGGGGTTAGTGAGAACAGAGATGGAGGTTTGGAGGTAACCATACCTCCTGCCCTGGCTCAGTACAGAGTGAGTGGATGAAAAATCCCAGACCCAGTTTCTCCTTGGGGAGGGAAAAGTTGGATAGAATGTTCAATGATCCAACTTCTGTGAGAGATGCCTGAGGGACTAACTTCCATCTGACTTGTTCTGGTGCACTGGCTGCTTGAGGGCTGCAAAAAAAACAAAGAAAGTGGATTGGAAAAGCAGGAAAGTTTGAAAGGTCCCTAGAGTCTCTGGGCAGGCTGACCAGAGGGGGTCTTTTCCTGTATGAGGCCAATCTATGAAAACTAGGAGAGGTGGCAGATTTGTCTAATGCACTGACAACAATACAGAGAATCAAGAAAAATGAAGAAGCAGGAAAATATATTTCAAACAAAGGAACAAGAAAAATCTTCAGAAACTGACCCTAGTGAAATGGAGATATATGGTTTACCTGACAGAGAATTCAAAATAACCATCATAAAGATGCTCACCAACAATGCTCACGTTGTTGTCAGGAGAACAACATATAGAGAAAGTAAGACTTTTAACAAAGAGATAGAAAATATGAAAAAGTACCAAACAGAAATCATGAACCTGAAGAATACAATAACTTAGCTGAAAAATTCACTAGAGAGCTTCAATGGCAGACTAGACAAAGCAGGAAAAAGAATCAGTAAACTTGAAGATTAGTTTTGGAAATTATCCAGTCAGAGGAGAAAAAAGAAATTGAAAAAAGTGAGAAAGTTTAAGGGACTTATGGAACAACAGCAATAGGATTAATGTATGCATTGTGGGAGTCTCAGAAGGAGAGGAGAGAGAGAGAGAGAGAGAGAGAGAGAGAGAGAGAGAGAGAGAGAGAGAGAGAGAGAGAGAGAGAGAGAGAGAAACCAGAAAGCTTATTTAAAAAAAATGAACCTTGATGGAAAACTTCCCAAATCTGGGGAAGGAGATGGACATCTAGATCTAAGAAGTGCAATGGATTACAATAAGATGAATAAAAAACAAATAAACAAACACTGAGACACATTATAATCAAATCCTCAAAAGTCAAAGACAAAGAGAAAATTTGAAAGCAGCAAAAGAAAAGTAACTTGTCATTTACAAGGGAACTGCCCTAAGAGTACAAGATTTCTCAGCAGAAACCTTGCAGGCTAGGAGAGAGTGGGGTGATATATTCTAAGTGATGAAAGAAAAAAAAAAAACCAAACTGCTAACCAAGAATACTATGCTCAGCAAATTTTTTCTTCAAAAATGATGGAGAGATAAAGTCTTTCCCAGACAAATAAAAACTAAGGAGTTAATCATCACTAGACCTGCCTTATAAGAAATGCTAAAGGGAATTCTCAAGTTAAAATGACAGGACACTAAATAGCAACACGGTAGTGTAAGAAAGTATAAAACTCATTGGTACAGGTAAATATGTAGACACATATAGATTAATACTGTAATGGTGTTCAGTAATAAAGTATAATTGTTATACTTTTAATTCAAGTATAAAAGTTAAAATGCAAAAGCATTAAAATAACTATAAAATATGTCAATAGATATGTAATATAAGTAGATGTAAATTGTGACAACAAAACATAAAGTGGGGGGGAGTAAAAGTGGTGAGTTATTTTATGTGATTGAACTTAAGTTGTTATCAGCTTAAAATAGACTATTGTAATTATAAGATATTTTATGTAAGCCCCATGATAACCACAAAGAAAATACCTACAGAAGTTATACAAAGGAGAAAGAGAAAGGAATCAGCATATCAATGTAAAAAAATCAAGAACACAAAAAGGGAGATAGCAATAGAAGAAAAGACAAAAGAACTACAAGACTAACAGAAGACAATTAAAAATGGCAATAGTAAATCCTTTCTTATCAATAATCACTTTACATACAAATGGATTAAACTCTTATCAAAAGACATAAAGTGACTGAATGGAAAAAAGCATGACTCAAGTATATGCTGCCTAGAAGAAACTCATTTTATTATTTTTTTAAGAAAATAATTTCTGACTTAAGGATACACATAGGCTTAAAATGAAGGAATAGAGAAAGATATTTCATGCAGATGGTAATCAAAAGAAAGCAGGGTAGTTATACTTGTATCAGACAAAATAGACTTTAAGTCAAAAATTTCATGAGATACTAAGAAGGACATCCTGTAATGATAAAAAGTCAAGTCATTAGGAAGCTATAACAATTATAAATATATGTGCAACAAAAATCAGAGCACCTAAATATATAAATCTAACATTGACAGAACTGAGGCTGAAAAAGACAACAATACAATAGGAGACTTCAATACCCCACTTTCAGTAATGGATAGAATATCCAGAAGAAATACCAAAAAGGAAATATATCTAACAGACATATACAGAATATTTAATCCAATAGCAGCAGAATATACAGTTTCTCAAGTGCACACAGAACATTCTCCAGGAGAGGTAACATATTATATCACACAACAAGTCTTAGCAAATACAAGAAGTCTGAAATTATAGCAAGTATCTTTTCTGACCATAATGGGAGGAAACTAGAAATCAATAATGGAAGAAAAACTGAAAAATTCACAAATATGTGGAAATTATAAAACATATTTTTTATTTTTTAATTAAAAAAATTTTTTAAGCATCTTTATTGGAGTAAAATGGCTTTACAGTGGTGTGTTAGTTTCTGCTGTATAACAAAGAGAATCAGCTATAAGTATACATACATCCCCATGTCTCCTCCCTCTTGCGTCTCCCTCCCACCCTCCCTATCCTGACCCTCCAGGTGGACACAAAACACTGAGCTGATTTCCGTGTGCTATGTGGCTTCTTCCGACTACCTATCTACTTTACAGTTGGTAGTGTATATATGTCCATGCCACTCTCTCACTTTGTCCCAGCTTACCTTTCCCCCTCCTCGTGTCCTCAAGTCTATTCTCTATGTCTGTGTCTTTATATCTGTCCTGCCCCTAGGTTCTTCAGAACTTTTTTTTTTAGATTCCATGTATATGTGTTAGCATATGGTATCTGTTTTTCTCTTTCTGACTTACTTCACTCTGTATGACAGTCTCTAGGTCCATCCACCTCACTACAAATAACTCAATTTCATTTCTTTTTACGGGTGAGTAATATTCCATTGTATATATGTGCCACATCTTCTTTATCCATTCATCTGTTGATGGACACTTAGGTTGCTTCCATGTCCTGGCTATTGTAAATAGAGCTGCAATGAATATTTTGGTACATGACTCTTTTTGAATTCTGGTTTTCTCAGGGTATATGCCCAGTAGTGGGATTGCTGGGTCGTATGGTAGTTCTATTTTTAGTTTTTTAAGGAACCTCCATACTGTTCTCCATAGTGGCTGTATCAATGTATATTCCCACCAACAGTGCAAGAGGGTTCCCTTTTCTCCACACCCTCTCCAGCATTTATTGTTTTTAGATTTTTTTGATGATAGCCACTCTGACTGGTATGAGGTGATACCTCATTGTAGTTTTGATTTTCATTTCTCTAATAATTAGTGATGTTGAGCATCCTTTCATGTGTTTCTTGGCAATCTGTATATCTTCCTTGGAGAAATGTCTATTTAGGTCTTCTGCCCATTTTTGGATTGGGTTGTTTGTGTTTTTGATATTGAGCTGCATGAGCTGCTTGTAAATTTTGGAGATTAATCCTTTGTCAGTTCCTTCATTTGCAAATATTTTCTCCCATTCTGAGGGTTGTCTTTTTGTCTTGTTTATGGTTTCCTTTGCCGTGCCAAAGCTTTTAAGTTTCAGTAGGTCCCATTTGCTTATTTTTGTTTTTATTTCCATTTCTCTAGGAGGTGGGTCAAAAAGGATCTTGCTGTGGTTTATGTCCTAGAGTGTTCTGCCTAGGTTTTGCTCTAAGAGTTTGATAGTGTCTGGCCTTTCATTTAGGTCTTTAATCCAATTTGAGTTTATTTTTGTGTATGGTGTTAGGGAGTGTTCTAATTTCATTCCTTTACATGTAGCTGTCCAGTTTTCCCAGCACCACTTATTGAAGAGGCTGTCTTTTCTCCATTGTATAATCTTGACTCCTTTATCAAAAATAAGGTGACCGTATGTGCGTGGGTTTATCTCTTTGCTTTCTATCCTGTTCCATTGATGTATATTTCTGTTTTTGTGCCAGTACCATACTGTCTTGATTACTGTAGCTTTGTAGTATAGTCTGAAATCAGGGAGCCTGATTCCTTCAGCTCAGTTTTTCTTTCTCAAGATTGCTTTGGCTATTTGAGGTCTTTTGTGTTTCCATATACATTGTGAAATTTTTGTTCTAGTTCTTTGAAAAATGCCATTGGTGGTTTGATAGGGATTGCATTGAATCTGTAGATTGCTTTGGGTAGTATAGTCATTTTCACAATGTTGATTCTTCCAATCCAAGAACATGGTATATCTCTCCATCTATTTGTATCATCTTTAATTTCTTTCATCAGTATTTTATAGTTTTCTGAGTACAGGTCTTTTACCTCCTTAGGTAGGTTTATTCCTAGGTATTTTATTCTTTTTGTTGCAGTGGTAAATGGGAGTGTTTCCTCAATTTCTCTTTCTGATCTTTCACTGTTAGTGTATAGGAATGCAAGATATTTCTGTGCATAAATTATTTATCCTGCAACTTTACCAGATTCATTGATTAGCTCTAGTAGATTTCTGGTAGCATCTTTAGGATTCTCTATGTATGGTATCATGTCATCTGCAAACAGTGACAGCTTTACTTCTTCTTTTCTGATTTGGATTCCTTTGATTTCTTTTTCTTTTCTGATTGCTCTGGCTAAAACTTCCAAAACTATGTTGAATAATAGTGGTGAGAGTGGGCAACCTTATCTTATTTCTGATTTTAGAGGAAATGGTTTCAGTTTTTCACCATTGAGAATGATGTTGGCTGTGGGTTTGTCATATATGGCCTTTATAATGTTGAGGTATTTTCCTCTATGCCTACTTTCTGGAAGGATTTTATCATAAAAGTGTGTTGAATTTTGTTGAAAGCTTTTTCTGTATCTATTGAGATGATCATATGGTTTTTCTCCTTCAGTTTGTTAATATGCTGTATCACATTGATTGGTTTGCATATATTGAAGAATCCTTGCATTCCTGGGATAAACCCCACTTGATCATGGTGTATGATTCTTTTAATGTGCTGTTGGATTCTGTTTGCTAGTATTTTGTTGAGGAGTTTTGCATGTATGTTCATCAGTGATATTGGCCTTAGTTTTCTTTTTTTGTGGCATCCTTGTCTGGTTTTGGTATCAGGGTGTTGGTGGCCTTGTCAAATGAGTTTGGGAGTGTTCCCCTGTCTGCTATATTTTGGAAGAGTTTGAGAAGGATAGGTGTTAGTTCTTCTCTAAATGTTTGATAGAAATAGCCTTTGAAACCTTCTGGTCCTGGGCTTTTGTTTGTTGGAGGATTTTAAATCACAGTTTCAATTTCAGTGCTTGTGATTGGTCTGTTTATATTTTCTGTTTCTTCCTGGTTCAGCCTTGAAAGGCTGTGCTTTTCTAAGAATTTGTCCATTTCTTCCAGGTTGTCCATTTTATTGGCATATTGTTGCTTGTAGTAATCTCTTATGATCCTTTGTGTTTCAGCAGCTTCAGTTGTTACTTCTCCTTTTCATTTGTAATTCTATTTATTTGAGTCTTCTCCCTTTTTTTCTTTTTTTTTTTGATTTTTTTTTTTTTTTTTTTT
>RJWK010025112.1:0-27890 GCA_004363435.1 Platanista minor | reverse complement strand
CCTTAGGCGGCCCTCTCACTGTTGCGGCCTCTCCCGCTGTGGTGGAGCACAGGCTCCGGACGCGCAGGCTCAGCGGCCATGCCTCACGGGCCCAGCCGCTCTGCAGCATGTGGGATCTTCCCAGACTGGGGCATGAACCCGTGTCCCCTGCATCGGCAGGCGGACTCTCAACCACTGCGCCACCAGGGAAGCCCCACATACACCTTCATTATCAGTTTCCTTGTCCTCATTTGAGCTACTTTTTGAGTCAATCTAACACAGTTTTCCAGAACACATCATTTTTATTTCCTTTTTTAAGTGCCTGGTATCGTCACTGGAAAGTTTATTCTAAGTCAGAAAAGTCTATTAGCATAACATTAGCACAGTTTTTTCTTTTCATTCCTCCTGTATCTCATGCATCCTCTGTAGCATTATCATTTATTTATTCCTTTTTTTTTTTTTTTTTTTTTTTTTTTTTTTTTTTTTTTTTTTTTTTTTTTTTTTGCAGTATGCGGGCCTCTCACTGTTGTGGCCTCTCCCATTGCGGAGCACAGGCTCCGGACGCGCAGGCTCAGCAGCCACGGCTCACAGGCCCAGCCGCTCTGCGGCATGTGGGATCTTCCCGGACCGGGGCACGAACCCGCGTCCCCTGCATTGGCAGGCGGACTCTCAACCACTGCGCCACCAGGGAAGCCCTACTTATTCCTTTTTAAAGTCCTCTTTATTATAACTTGTTTACAGCAGCATCCAACACTTAAGAATGTTGTGGTCAACAATTAAATAGGTGTTACATTTCTTCTTTTTCCTTCCGATACAACAGTTCTGTCTGGTGACCTCTGTACACATCAGAAAACAGCATTGGGCTTCCCTGGTGGCACAGTGGTTGAGAAGTCCGCCTGCCGATGCAGGGGACACGGGTTCGTGCCCCAGTCCCGGAGGATCCCACAGCGGCTGGGCCCGTGAGCCATGGCCGCTGGGCCTGTGCGTCTGGAGCCTGTGCTCTGCAATGGGAGAGGCCACAACAGTGAGAGGCCCGCGTATTGCCAAAAAAACAAAAAAAAACAAAAAACAGAATTGATTGAGGTTGCTGTTCACTATTTAAAAGGAGTTTAAATAGTGCCCCTTAACATGACACAGTATAGGGACTTGTTATATCCCCCCTCTTTTTTCTAGAGGATAATTCTTAGGAACATCATTGCCTTATATTTGGGTATGTATGGTACATGAGTCAGTACCCTAGGATCATGGTTTTAATCTCTTTTGACCCTAGTGTTTCAAGCACATAAACTGAATTCATAATCCTGTCTAGGATCCTTACAGAGGGTTTTCCTGCCGTGGCATTAGCTAAGAGTCTGGCTGACTGAAGGCAAATTCACCAGTATTATTAAGATCATCTTAGTTGAGTTGGGGCTCTGGAGTCAGAGATAATCTGAATGTATGTCTTGTTGACTACTCTGTCTCTAAGACCTAGAACAGTGCCTGGCATGTATCAGACATTCAGTAAATTATTTGTGAATGAATGAGTGAATCCCAGTGTACCAGGAGACTATTCTAGTCATCCTGTAATTAATCTGAAGTTCATCGCTTGAGTTATAGTCCCTCTCATTACTACAAATATTGGTATAGCCTTTATTTCCACAATAAGTGGAGGATTCAGGTTTATTAGTGAATTGTTCAACAGATTTCACCTGGAATTACAAAGCTGTTAGTCCAGTTTCAGTTGAACCTGGCCCATAACATAATGTGCATGCTGTGGTTCTTCCTGCTATTTCAGTTTGCCCCTAAGTCTATACTTTATCTCTGAGGTCATTTTCAGTTTTTTTTTTTTCTGCGGTGCGCGGGCCTCTCACTGCTGTGGCCTCTCCCGTTGCGGAGCACAGGCTCCGGACGTGCAGGCTCAGCGGCCGTGGCTCACGGGCCCAGCCGCTCCGCGGCATGTGGGATCCTCCCGGACCGGGGCACGAACCTGCGTCCCCTGCACCGATGCACCGACAGGCGGACTCCCAACCACTGCGCCACCAGGGAAGCCCCATTTTCAGTTTTTAATATGTAATGATTCTTCTGAAATTGCTGATTTTAATTCCCAGTGCTCTCAGAGACAAGGATGCTAAGAGCTGGTATCCTTAGTTATAAAGAAATGTCTCCTTTAAATAGGTGACATTCCTTTTCAAAGCATGAAGGTAGCTCCAAGAGTAACAGCTCATATATTACTTATATAATATGTTGATTGGCATGTACCAGGTAAATCCTTTGTACTTTTCTATGCCTTCTCACCTGGGTCCTGCAGTGTATACCATTTGAATGTGCCAGGCTGAACAGAGGATGGGCTTTGGCTGACTATGGGTGGGCCCTGGATTGAGAAGCCTGGTTGGGGTGAGACTTTTAGCTCTCTGGGTCTTCTGCAGATGATCCATTAGCTAGTGAAGGTGTCCAAGTCAGTGTAGAACACTAGTAGTATGAGGTCAATACCAGTTGCTGTGGGAGAACAGAGCAGGAAACGCTTGAATAAATAATTAGTGGGAGGATAAGTTGGTAGACTATCTAATTGACATATATCCAAATAACATGGGTTTGACCATGAGATGGAGATTTTTTTTTTTTTTTTTTTGGCCTAGCCGTGTAGCTTGCAGGATCTTAGTTCCCCGACCAGGGATTGAACCCGGGCCTACAGCAGTGAAAGCACCAAGTCCTAACCACTGGACCGCCAGGGAACTCCCTGGAGATGTTTTCTTAGGGTGGCTGTGTGGTACTGACAGTTCAGACTGTCCTCCAAGTGTTGGAACCCAGTGGAGAAAGTGTTGATGGGGAGTCATTCCCATCTCTCTAGAGTGGAGTGGAGTATGGATTTTCCCTAGTTTGCTGTTGAAACTTTTTTTACTTTTGTCCTCCTGTAACCCTCCACATCCTCTTTAATTTCCCTGATGGCTAATGATGTAAGTAAGACTGAGGACATTGGGAGGTGGGAGAAGGCCCGCAGAAGAGAGTGAGTCAGGAGCTATTCATTGAGACTCTTCTGAATGTGTGTGGCTTTTGCTTTGTGTTAATTTAGGCAGTAATGGAGCCCAGTGGAGGCCTATGCTGTTGATGGTCCTAGCTGTGAGGCATAGCTTTCTTCCTTCTCCAGTCACACTTTGCCTTTTGTGTGTCACAGCATGGACAGGTGTTCCTGCTTAGGTTGCTTGGCTTGCCTGCCTTTTGGTTTTGGTTCTGAGCTGTAGTGCTACAAGTCCTAATGGACTCCTTTTTTGTAAATAACAGCTTTACTGAGATATAATTCACATACCATACAGTTCACTCATTAAAAGTATACGAGTCATTGGTTTTTAATATATTCTCAGTCATGCAATTATCACCACAATCAACTTTAGAACATTTTTATCACCTAAAGAAGAAACTTGCCTTGGTAGTCACTCCCCATTTCCCCCAAACCCACCTACTTTTTGTCTACTCTTTTTGCCTATTGTGGACATTTCACATAGGTAGAATCATACGATATATGGCCCTTTGTGTCTGGTTTCTCTCAGCGTGTTTTCAAGGTTCATACATGTTGTAGCATGTATCAGTATTTCACTCCTTTTTATTGCTAAATAATATTCCATTGTATGGATATACACCACATTTTATTTACCCATTCATTAGTTGATAAACAATTGAGTTGTTTCCATTTTTTGGCTATTATGAATGATGCTGCTGTGAATATTTGTTTATGAGGTTTTTTTGTTTACATCTGTGTCTTCATTTCCCTTGGGAGTGGAATTGCTTGGTCATATGGTAGCTCTGTGTTTAAATTAACCTTTTGAGGAAGTGCCAGATGGTTTTCCAAAGTGACTGCACCGTTTTACATTACCACTAGCAGTGTATGAAGGTTCCAGTTTCTCTATATCTTTGCCAATATTTGTTATTATTTTTTACCTGTAGCCATTCTAGTGAGTGTGAAGTGGTATCTCAGTGTGGTTTTGATTTGCATTTCCCTGATGACTAATGATGTTGAGCAACTTTTCAGGTACTTATTGGCCATTTATATATCATCTTGGAAAAATGGCTATTCTGACTCTGCCCATTTTAACACTGAATTGTCTTTTTACTATTTATTTGTGAGAGTTCTTTATATAGTCTAGATACAAATCCCTTATCAAATGTGTGCATTCTGTGGGAGGTTTTTTCACTTTCTTTTTTTTTTAATTTTAAATGTTTATTTATTTTGGCTGCACTGGGTCTTAGTTGTGACATGTGGGATCTTTAGTTGCTGCATGCATATGGGATCTAGTTCCCTGACCAGGGATCAAACCCAGGCTCCCTGCATTGAGAGTGCGGAGTCTCAGCCACTGGACCACCTGGGAAATCCCCTGTTTTTTCACTTTCTTGATGGTGTCCTTTGAAGCACAGAAGTTTTCAGTTTTAATGTAGTTCAATTTATCTTTTTTCTTTTGTTGCTTGTGCTTTTGGTGTCATATCTAAGGAGGCTTTGCCTAACCCAAGGTCACAAATATTTAATCCTATGTTTTCTTCTAAGAGTTTTATAGTTTTAGCTCTTACATTAGGTCTATGATCCATTTGGAGTTAGGTTTCTTGTTTGTTAGTTTGTTTTTGTTTTTTGGGGGGTTTTTTTGGCCTCGCTTTGCGGCTGGCAGAATCTTAGTTCCATGACCAGGGATTGAACACGGACCATAGCAGTGAAAGCGCTGAGTCCTAACCACTGGACCGCCAGGGAATTTCCTGGAGTTAGTTTTTGTATATGACGTGAGGAAGGGGTAAGCTTCATTTTTTTCTGCATGTGGATATCCACTTGTCCCAGTGACATTTGTGGAAGTGAGGTTTTGAATTGGTCCTTTCCCTCCTCATTTTCTGCCTGACAAAAAGAGAAAATTGACACCTTGAGTTTTATTTACTTAGTATATCATTTTCCTACCCAAATGGTATATCCCACACAGCTGCAACGATATTTCCTTTTTATCATTAGACAGATTACATCAATGCCAGTTTCATGGATGGCTACAAACAGAAGAATGCTTACATTGGGACACAAGGTAAGTAGTCTGCCCCTCACAAATTGGTTTTGTGTCATCTACCTGTGATTGTTGGCATCAGATGAGAGCATAATTTTTAAAGGCAATGGTAACTTGAGGTGATGTTGCAGCCACTAGATCCTGACCTTTCATAAAGATTGAGGGTTATTGAGGAAGGCAGATGAGAGGTGTAGAGTTTCTGTACCAGCTGTGCCTGGAAACTCACTGCATAGAGATAAACTAGAGATTTGAACACACAACATTACTATAAGTTTTTGGACTGTGTCTTAGTGTTGCCAACCCAGGGGAATGGGACATCAGAGTTCACTGGCCAGTGAGATGCTCTTTATGTCGAGTAGGACATAAAGGAATGGCAATGGGACTTCCCAGAGATTGAGTTCAGTCTGTGAATGGGTGTTGCTGGCTTACGAGGCTTTTGCTGGTCTCTGTACCATCACAGAGCACGCCAGCAGTCTCTGACATGGATAGTCTTTGCTAGGTCTGACAGTGAAGTGTTGCTTCACTGTCTAGGAGGATTTCAGATGGAGCCTCTGTTACTATTCTTGTGGGCCCTAGTACTACTCCTGACCTGTTCTTTGCCATCTCAAGGAGAATACCAGGTTTCCTTCAAAGAGGGTGGTGAGAAATCACAACATAGGAGGACATGACAGGCCATCATATGGAATTAAGACCCTTTGACCATTGTGGAATATGGCTAGCGAGAGATCTGGCGGATACCTTCTTAACCAAGTGATCACACTTAATATCACCAATAATGGACAAATAGATATTATATGCCTCCTGTTGTGGTATAGTGAGAACTACACAACATAACCTATGTTGTATATTGCCAGTTTTTGGGTTTTTAAAAAAATAAATTTATTTATTTATTTATTTATTCATAAAATTTTGGCTGCGTTGGGTCTTCGCTGCTGCGCGTAGGCTTTCTCTAGTTGCAGCTAGTGGGGGATACTCTTTGTTGTGGAGCACGGGCTCTACACTCACGGGCTTTAGTTGTGGCACGTGGGCTCAGTAGCTGTGGCTCGTGGGCTGTAGAGCGCAGGCTCCATAGCTGTGGCTCCCGGGCTTAGTTGCTCCGCAGCATGTGGGATCTTCCCAGACCAGGGCTCGAACCCGTGTCCCTGCATTGGCAGGCGGATTCTTAACCACTGTGCCAGCAGGGAAGTCCTGTTGCCAGTTTTTAAGTCTGAATCTAATAATGAGAAACAAACCTGACAAATCCAGATTGTGGAACATACTAGAGATCTGGCTTAGACTTTCCAAAGTTAATGCCATGGGGGAAAAAAAAAGACAGGGAACTGTTCTGGATTAAAGGAGACTAAAGAGACATTGATAAACAAAGGCAGTGTGTCATCCATACTTGCAAACTCAATTTGGAAAAAAATTTGTTAAGGACAAACTATTGGGACAGTTGGAGACTGTGTATTAGATAATATTATTGTATTAATGTTTAATTGCTGCAGTGTGATAATGGTATTGTTCTACAGGAGAATGTTCTTGTTCTTCTAAATACGTGTTCAGGTATTTAGGAGTGAAATGTCATAATGTCTGAAACTTAAATAGTTCAGTAAAAGAGAAAATACGTGTTGTGTATATATAGAGAAGCAGGCTTTGCAAAACAATAGCTAAAAATGATAGCTTTTGAGCTAAAGTATGTATGAGTACATTGTACCGTTCTTTCAACCTTTTTTTTTTTTTTGATTTATTTTTGGCTGCATTGGGTCTTTGTTGCTGCGCGTGGGCTTTCTCTAGTTGCGGCGAGCGAGGGCTACTCTTTGTGGCGGTGCTCAGGCTTTTCATTGTGGTGGCTTCTCTTGTTGTGGAGCATGGGCTCTAGGCGCGCGAGCTTCAGTAGTTGCGGCACGTGGGCTCAGTAGTTGTGGCTCGCGGGCTTTAGAGCGCAGGCTCAGTAGTTGTGGCACACGGGCTTAGTTGCTCCGCGGCCTGTGGGATCTTCCCAGACCAGGAATCGAACCCGTGTCCCTTGCATTGGCAGGCAGATTCCTAACCACTGCGCCACCAGGGAAGTCCCTCAACTTTTTGTAGGTTTCAAATTTTTCAAAAGAGAAGTTGAGGGAGAAGAAAAGGGAAAAGGGCCTTTGGATTCTTGGTATATTATAATTTGTCTGATGGTCACAGATTTATTGTTTTTCCCTTAGGAGGGACTACTCTCTCCAACAAGAGTCCTTTCAAGACCCTAGGAACAAATAAGAGAACTATCAGGAAAGATTTTTGGCAGGTACAGATTAGGATGTGATCTGCCTGAGAGTATGGCTTTGCTGAGGAGGATGACCGTGGCATGGATGGGCTTATGGAGGGTAAGGATTGACTCTAGGAGTCTCAGAATGCTC
This sequence comes from Platanista minor, assembly GCA_004363435.1. Lineage (NCBI taxonomy): Eukaryota > Metazoa > Chordata > Mammalia > Artiodactyla > Platanistidae > Platanista > Platanista minor. Next base: position 20,533 of record RJWK010025112.1, on the reverse strand, counting down.
CTCTCTCCAGGTTTAGAAGGCAAGGGCACTTCTTAGAGTTGCTAGTTCTGCAGGGATTGGATCCTTTAGGCTGGCTCTGAAGGCCCTGTGCAGGAGAAGCAGCTCATCCGGGAGTATGAGAGAGGATTTCTTGAGTTAAACACTGATCATCTTTAGAAGGCATCAGCACTCTGTTAGGACTGGAAAATGGGATCCTGTGATGTTGAGAAGGCTGGTTTAGTTTGTCTGGTTAACCTTGGCTGTGTTCAGTATTCTGATTTTTATTCATAATATTTCTAATAATATCTGTCATTTATTGAAAGTACCTATTATATATTAGATATATAATCACCATCTAATTATTATAGACACTCTGCAAGGAAGGTTTATTAATCCATGAACAAACTGAAGCCCAAAGAGGTTAGGTGACCTTGGGTCACACAGCTAGTAAGTGACACAGGATTGGGCACATGTCTGTTTGATTCAAAAGTCCTTGCAAGCCAGGTTAGTGGATTGTTTCATCCATGTCAGCATAAACTGCTGACTTTATTTCTTCACAGAAGTCTACTGTTAAAGAGTCTAATCTGGGAAGTGTAACTTTCCCTTCTAAATCTCTCTTTTATGCTTTTGAGGAAATTATGACCCTTCTCTGTCTAGGCTTGAGTCTAAGTGGTATTATCAGGTGCTCTGATTGGCAACACCAATTTTGCCAGTGGTTTGAATGTGGAAAATAAAGTATATGAGAGCTGCTGTGATGCAGTGTAGTGCAATGTGAACAAGGCTAAGAGTCAGAGGTGGGGAAAGGGTGTTTTTATTATCTTCTTGGCATGCATGCTGTGGTAATGCCATGTCCCTTGTAGATCACTCATAACCCAGAGACCCAGAGAAAATGTTAACATTTTGCAGCATCTCCTTCAAACCTCATTCTCTGCATACAAATAGATATGGACATATAAACTATCTAACAAAATGGGCTTTTTCTATACATTATCTCTCTTTTCTGTTGATGGTTGTCTTGTGGATACCTTTCCCTAGCAAAAGTACAGATCTTATAATATCACCTTTATGGACTGCTTAAATTTGGGGGTATGCCATAATTTAACATCCTCTCTTGTTAGACATTTAGCTTGTATCCAAGACTTCACATGCTCCTGGCAGTGTCCACTTCTGCAAAGAGGGAATTCTAGTATTCTAAAATGTTAGTGCTTCCTAAGAGACTTTAGCAAAAATGGTAGTGCAATTAGCAGATTTCCACGACCAAATCAGCCCTTGGTACTGCCCTGCTTCCCTGAAAGCAAAGGAGGAAAACGCACTGGGGAAGTACAAGGAATTATCCTCAGTTGTTACTCACTTGATTGAAAGGGAGTTATTGGCTCACAGGCATCTTCAATGTTCCTGCTGAGTGCCCAGCCCTGTATAGATTCTAACTCTAAAAGGAGTAGTTGATGACATAGCCCTTGCCCTCAGCACCATGTTTGGCTGAGATATGATTACTTCTCACAAAGTAAAATGACTGATGTAAGACCATATACATTAAATGGTTAAGATGTTTTGATCCAGATGGGCCATCAAGAGCTGAGATGAGAGGAAGCCCTACAAGGAATGTGGCGTTGGGGCTTCCCTGGTGGCACAGTGGTTAAGAATCCGCCTGCCAACGCAGGGGACACCGGTTTGAGCCCTGGTCCGGGAAGATCCCACGTGCCACGGAGCAGCTAAGCCCGTGAGCCACAACTACTGAGCCCATGCGCCACAACTACTGAAGCCCGCGCGCCTAGAGCCCGTGCTCTGCGACAAGAAAAGCCACTGCAATGAGAAGCCCACACACCGCAACGAAGAGTAACCCCCACTTGCCACAGCTAGAAGAAAGCCCGCATGCAGCAATGAAGACACAACACAGCCATAAATAAATAAATAAATAAAATTTTAAAAAAAGGAATGTGGTGTTAAGAGAAAGCTTTAAGGAAGAGGCAGCACTTGAAAATGGATAGAGTGTTGATCATTTTGCAGTGTATAGAAATATCGAACAACATATAAATCCATGTATGTTGTACACCGGGAACTAACATAGTGTTGTAGGCCAATTATACTTCGAAAACAGACTCATAGAAAAAGAGATCATATTTATGGTTACCAGGGGTTGGGGGGAGGGGGAAATTGGATGAAGGCAGTCAGAAGGTACAAATTTATTGATATAAACTGAATAAGTACTAGGGATGTAATGTGCAATGTGATAAATATAATTAACACTGCTGTGTGTTATACATGAAAGCTGTTAAGAAAGTAGAACCTAAGAATTCTCATCACAAGGAAAAAAGTTTTTTTTTTCCTTTTAAATTTTGTATCTATATGAGACGATGGATGTTCACTTAAACTTATTGTGGTAATCATTTCATGATATAAATAAGTCAAATAATTATGCTCTCTATACCTTAAACTTAACACAGTGCTGTTTGCCAATTATAGCTCAATAAAACCGGAAGAAAAAAAAAAATGGGTAGAAAGTCCAATGGCAATGGAGGTGAGAGAATGTGAACAAAGGAATAGAGGTAGAAGTGAGCTGTGTGTCTATATTGTGATGAAGCAATTTTTTAGAAAGATTAAACTGGCAAGGTACCCAGAATAGACTGGAAGAGAAATTCCTATTCAGAAAAGTAAACCAAGATGGTATTACAGGAACTCAGACAAAAGATGATATGGTCTTTGTGGCAGTGAATTTCAGCAGGAAGACCAGGATAGGGGCAAAAGGGTAAAAACCAAAAACATTCCAAAGGCAAAAAAATCTAGGACTTGGTGTCTGTTTCTGGGAGATGAAAGAAATGGGTAAGTCAGAGTTGACTCCAACTTTTTGAGACTGAGTCATTTAAGAATGCCAGTACTGTTAACAGAGTTGAGAAAGTAGAAAGAGAAAGCTAGTATTGAAGGAGGAGACTGAATTGCATACATGCGGGGTCTAAGGGGATGGATGAGGGGACATGGAAGGGGAATGGTTTAGTAGGCAACTGGTGATTATAAGGCTTAGGTGAGGTGAAAGCAGCTAGAGACATGTGCACAGTTGACACTCTCAGTCTGGATGTGATAGCTGAAGCCCTGTTGATGAGGCTCTAAGAGGATATGTAGCAATGCTTCTCAAACTGTAGCCTACCTACAATTTTACCTGGGAATCTTGTTAAAATGCAGATTGTGCATTTCTAATACTCTCCCATATGATGCTGGTGCTGCTTGCCCAAGGACCACCCTCAATAGCAGGGATATAGTCAAAAAGGCAGAGAGCCAGCGTATGTGCTTTGGAGTTAGTAGTTGGGAAAAAACAGAAGAGCCTGAGAAGGAAAGAAGAGCTTCCCAGGGTCACGTTCCTTCTACTTTCATTGTAGGCCCTTTGGAGAATACCTATCGTGATTTCTGGCTCATGGTATGGGAGCAAAAAGTCTTGGTGATTGTCATGACCACCCGGTGAGTTCATCCCTTTTCTACCCATTGCACTTCCCCCTCTCCCCCGTCCCCAAGCATGGGTGATTCTAGAGGGGAGTTTAGCTCTTAGAAACAATGAGGATTAGGAAAGCCATGGCAAAGAGTTTGAGATGTCTCAGCTTTTTTCTTAGCTGACCCAGAGTTAACAGAGCCAGTGTATGGTGGGAGTTGATAGATCTAACTTGTCAAAGGTTTACTCCATGGCTCTGGTGACCCTGTGCCAGTTACAGCCTATCCTGAGGTCCTGGCCTTAACCACTAGAGGAAGCATTGGGAAACATGGAGCAATTTACTTTTAGCCTGCTCCCTACTTCCAAAGGTCAGCCATCTTCCTGGCTTCTGAATTACCAGTTCCCCTTAGTTCTCCCTTTCCATGCTACTTTTGACCATTTTTCTTCTTGTTCGTATTTCCACCTGTAGGAGAACTTGAAAAAAAGAGATGTGAAACATAATAGGTCAGGCAGGAAGCTCTTGACGAAAGGAATATTTTTGAAATTTTGGTGTACGTATCTGCCAAAACTTTAGGAATTACTATTTCATGAGTATCATCATTATCATTATGATAATTATAACCCATTTCAGATGAGGAGAAAAAAATTAATGAGAATGTTTGCTCAGGTCCCTTCCTCATGGCACTGTTACAAAAGCCACCTTTGATTTGGAGGGGAGGTAGTGGAAGAAGTACCACCTTGGAGTACTTTGGAGCCACTGAAGAGTAGTGAGGTGGACTTTAGGCCTTTACATAAACCTCCTGTTGGCATCCCAGCAACTGTGCCTTTCCCACTCCTGTATCAGCCAAGGGCTCTCACTGGGGAAGAGAATGAACAGTAACTGAGATATAGGGCAGGGAGTTCGACATGGCCCACCATATTTTCTCTACTGTCTTTCTTTGTCCACCCAGTATTTATGCCAGATATGTGAGGAGTACCAAGAGGTATCAGGAAAGGGACCAAATGGATGTAGCTGGTGCTCAATAAATGTCCACTAAAATGAGTACATGCAGAAAATTTAGCTGTTGTTACATCTGTTTAGAATGAAGGTTTCCTTTTTCTGCCAAGAAGCAAGGGATAGATTAGACAGAAGCAATGCAAGAGATGACATTTCCGCCTAAGGGTACAGCAGGTCTTGGGTAGAGCAGAGTTATTGCTTTGGAGAAGAAGGATGGAAGGCTTATCTTTCTCTGTGTGTCTTCAGCTTCGAGGAGGGCGGCAGGAGAAAGTGTGGCCAATACTGGCCTTTAGAAAAAGACTCTCGGATCCGATTTGGCTTCCTCACAGTGACCAATCTAGGCGTGGAGAATATGAACCATTATAAGAAAACAACGCTAGAAATTCACAACACAGAGGTAAATTTTATTTTCTCACTCTTTTGAAGCTGGGGGGAAACCTTTACTGTAAAGAAAATCTCCAAAGGGAATAGGCAGGATTCCAGGGAGCTTATAAGTTACTTCCATTCTTCTGGAAACAGGATTAGGATATTCGACTCAAGAGCCAGAATAGCCATATTGTCTCAACACAACAGTTGCATTATTTAGGAATGAAACTTTTTATAACATAAGAAATCTGGATCATATAATATAGGAATTCTGCCCTCTCCAGACATTTAATCTTTCCTTTGAGTTCGTAGAGAAGCAATTGTGGAGAAAGTTGAGGGTGATAGGAGCCTTGGTGATAGCAATTCCAGAGGGTTGAGAATCTGGAAAAGCCAAAGGTAGTCAGAGGCAAGGAGAAATGACCTCATTAACTTTTGCTTCTTTTTTCATCCAAGGAACGGCAGAAACGCCACGTGACCCACTTTCAGTTCCTGAGCTGGCCAGATTATGGTGTCCCTTCCTCGGCAGCTTCCCTTATTGATTTCTTGAGAGCCGTCAGGAACCAGCAGAGGCTGGCTGTCAGCAGCATGGGAGCACGCTCCAAAGGGCAGTGCCCTGAGCCACCCATTGTGGTCCATTGCAGTGCAGGCATTGGCAGGACAGGTAATGTACCTGATGCAGCTCTTGGAGCATCCAGAGGCACTAAGGGTGGGGGAGGAATAACAAAGCTCTTAGTTGCCAGAATGTGAGTATTTGATCCATTCGTGGTGAATTACCATGAAAAATTCCTCTTTAATGTCCTTTTAGTATCCCTAGTGTTAGGTGTACTGACCAGAATATATACTTCACAAGCCAAGTCCTCTAGGGGTTTGATGCTTTATACATCCCATCAGCTTGATTATCTGCTGATCCCATCACTGTCACTTGGGTGTCCCAGAGAGCTCAGCTGGGCTGTTGCTTTCTTCCCATACCCTTCCCTGCGGAGCTTTCCACCCTGGACCGTGCTCTCCATTCTGGAACCAGTTAGCAGCTTTTGCCTTAAGGGGAATGTACATTGCAGGGACTGTTGGCCTTCTAGTTCACAGGTCCCTTTGGGAGAAAGGAAGAATAGGTTTGTGTTAGGTCTCTGTGGAGAAGTTGTGGAATCTGAAAATTAGGGCCCAGGTGTGGGAGTGCTGTCATTCTATCTGTCTGGGATTGAAGCAAGAAGTCCCTCTGTCACCTTCCCACCTACTCTTCCTATTACCCCCACATATGTCCTGAGAGACAAGAGGCCTTCTCGTTTCTCTGGCCTTCAACACTCCCTGTGACCTCCTCCTTGAGCCCTTTCAGGCCTAAGGCCAACTGGCCTCCTGCCATGAGGCACCTTGCCATTGAATTCATTAATCCAATCCTGCCTGGGTTATTTGGTAGAGGGAGGGAAAGAGGAGAGGTAGATCAGGTATGACCACTTCCTTCCTTCCTTCAGGTACCTTCTGTTCATTGGACATCTGCCTGGCACAGCTGGAGGAGCTTGGCACCCTAAATGTGTTCCAGACGGTGTCCCGCATGAGGACCCAGAGGGCCTTCAGCATCCAGACCCCTGAGCAGTACTATTTCTGCTACAAGGCAATCCTGGAGTTTGCAGAGAGGGAGGGCATGGTGCCCTCCAGCCACAACCTCCTGGCCATGGAGGGTCAGTAACTGTCCCACGAGCCTCCTATCTGCTGCCCAGACTTCCTTAAACTACCCTGGACACCGTTGAGCCTATAGGTTGCCATCAGTTACACTGAAGCCATGGACCAACCTCTTTCTCGTGTCTCTCGGCGCACGCGTGCACGCAAGGCAGCCTTTCCCTTTGGCTAGATAGATGTGGTGAAATTGCCACTAGAAAGGGCCAGCAGCAATGTGTTCTTAATTCCTAGCACCTGCTATCGAACTGTGCCTTATTAAAACCAAATTGTGGCTATCGATTTTTGCCAGGGGCCCCGAGGTAAGTGGGGAAGGAACTTCCCTCCCCCCTTTCCCAATGCCATTCTCCTTCTCAAGGTCTCTTTCCATTCCTTCCCTTTGCTAGGATTTCATGGGGAGGTTTGGTGAGCATCCACCTCCTTCCCAGAGAGCTTGACCAAGTTACATATTCTAGAGAACGTCCTGAGTGCCAAGCACGTTTATACCTAGGGCGTGTATTCCAGTCTTTTCTGTCATTCTCTGTGTGTGCGTGTGTGTATGTGCATTTATGTGTATGAGTCCATACGTACGTGTGTATATAATATATACTGTATGTGATAATATGGTCGTATTCTATAAATACATATACACAGAGATCCTCCTTTGTAGAAGTTCCTGGGGCTTCTTGTTGCAGTTCAGGACTCCTCGCTTTTTGGATCCTACTGTTTACCTGGACGAGCTGGGGTTGGGGATCATGTTGCCTGTTGTCAGACCGCAGAGTGGTGGAAGAGGACACACACACATCCACTCTCCATGCTCCTGCCACAGGCCCTCATCCTTATATAATATAATGACTTATCTCTCTCCAGGATGCTGCCTGTTGGAGCCAAGAATACTGGTTTGTGGTGACACTGGTTTAATTCAGCATGGATTGCCCTTATCTAATGGTTTTTCCTCTGTTTACTTTGCCAATTTTGGGAATAGACCGCCACTGTGATTCCAGACCCTCTCTCCCCTCTCCCTATCCCTTGGGGATTGGGATCTGGGCAGAGATGAATTCACTGAGCAGCCAGAGCCAAAAGCAATCGGTACGAAGTCTTAGAAGGAAAGAGAGGGAGCCCACGTGTGAGAGAGAGGAAACTACATACTATGAGACTCCCTCCCTGAGAGAATGAGCTGGGGCCCCTTTTTCTTTTGCTAGAACGTTCTTTTTCTTATGCAGCTTGGCCCTGTCCACTCATGTGCCCGTCTCTTTCTTGCCTCTAGCCTGCCAGACCCTGGAGCTCAAGCTGGGTGGGTTCTGTGTCAATAAAAAGCTTAACCCCTGTCTGGGTGAAGCAGTCCCCTGCAATCACTGTTTTCCCCCATTCATTCAACCTGTCCCTGTCTGCTCCCGGCCTACCTAGCCTGATATGCCAGGGATGGAATCAAGAGTCCCAGCATTCCACATTCCCAAGAAAATCCCAGGAACCCCTAAAACTTCTTCCCCTATCACAGATGAGGTTGGCAGCTGATCAGACCTCAATAATTTTATACTGTAATAAGCTTTTTGAATGTATATATTCTTATTTTTACAATCTTTTCATTTTGTATTTAACGTCAATGGACTGAGTCAGATTCAGAAAATAATTGTAATGTTCATATTCGATATCTTACAGCGATACAGTTTTGTATTTACATATAAATATACCGACATGATCAAATCCTTTTAGCTTCATCAATTTAGTAGCAGTCTGGGGCTGGGAAGGTGAGGAGGGGCTCCAAGAGCTGGTCTGGGAGGGATGGGGAGGCAGGGAGGAACCCAAGGCCTCACAGCCTTTCAGTTCTGAGAGCTGCCCATCTTGTCCAAGGCCATGGCCCAGCTCTGGGCAGACAAAGGGAACCAGCACCAGTTGACTGCTTGCCAAGTGCCAATCGCTGTGGTTGGTGCTTTCCCCCCCCATTACCTCATTTAAACCTCACAACAATCCAGTGAGATGTTATTCTCCCTTTCTTCTGTTTCTGTGTAGATGAGAAAGGTAAGGTACAGAGGGTTACAGTGAGGGTTACAGTGAAGGTAAGGTTTAGCAGGTCCAGCTCTAGAACTGGAGCTCAAGTTGGTCTGCTTACAAAGCTTTGGCCTCTATACTGCGTAGCTATCTCAAAGATCGAGATAGTGTTTTGTCTTTGGAAATGAGTTGTTTTAATGTTCTATTCAAGGTATAGACAGTTCTTAAGTTGCAGGTAGTTGATCTTGACTAGATCTGTATGTAGTAGACAAGAAGGGTTTCTGACAGAGTTGGTGACTGATTCTCCTAGATAGGACCTCCTGGTACAGGTCCTCAAGTCTGCAGGGTACCAGAGGGGTCATTCTCCCAGGGAAACCCCATACATTTGGTTACACTGGTACCTTTGTGGGAAGATCTTGAGTCATTTGCATCTCTCTCTTAGATTAGAACCAGAAGCTTTGTCCACGTAGGAACACTCCCCGTGCTGTGTAGCTCCTCCCTGTTGACCAGTGACACCTGTGCAGTTGGAGCAGTTCTGGCATGGGGTGGTCTTAATAAAAGTGACAGCAGCTGACATCTACTGGTTGCTTAACTCTATTCCAGGTACTGTTCAAAGTGCTTTCTCAGTATTATCTCATTCACCCTCAAACCAAACTTTTGAGGTAGGTATTGACAGAAGAGAAAAACTGAGGCACAGGAAAATTAATTTGCCACAGCAAGAACTCGGACCATCTGACTCAGACCTCTAAGGATCCATCTCCTGATCTTCTAACAAAATATTCTTGAGTTTCTTACCTTAATCAAGAGCTGACGTATAGTGCAAAAATTAAGCCAGACCTTTCTTTGGATGTTCCCTTGGGGACAAGCAAGCATAATAGGTAAACAGGGATACATGAAATCTGGGAAATCAGAGAGGTTAGGGGTTTGGGGAAGTATGTAGGAAACAAGATTAATGACAAAAGATTTGGAGGAGGTGGCCTTGAACTGTCATTTATTTGAAGAGACTGTAGCCCAACTGCTGTGTAAATTCAGAAGTTATGCATGAGTTCTTCATTGCACATCTAAGGATTGGTGAGGTTATCACTTGCGAGGGCTCCATAAAAATGCAGTTTCCTGGGTCCTGCCCAATAGGTGGTGTGTGAGTGGCAGCATGAGCCAGGTTTATGAACCATTGTTTTAGCCCATGCCCCTGACTCTAAGGAAGGTTACCAAATTGATGTCTCCTAAACCTGAGAGAAAGAGATTAATAGCTTCCCCCTCTCCCCAACTGCTGTAGTCTGCTTGTAGCCTTTATCCTTGGGAAGATAATTAATACTCAGTGTGAGCCTACCTGTGTTGGGTGTTAAAGGAGATAAAGGGGAAGAGAGAGAAGGAGCCCTGAATCTGTCCAGGAAATCAAGGCTGTCACATAGGAGATTTGGTGAACAAAGCAAGAGAACCCACAATGAAATCCTGGATTGCACAGTTGAGAACGTAAGATGAAGAAAGTGTTCAGGGGAGAGAGGATATTGTGGGTAACTCAGGCTTCTGCTTCTGATTTGGCTGCTATTTTTTCACTTAATTTGCTCTCTCTAGGCTTAGTCCCTTCATTCTGCCCATCCCTGTTAGCTAGGATGGGACTCCTGAGGTGAGGGGTACCCTAGCATCCTCAGCCTGGGAGGTTCACCATTGTCAGTCTCCATGTCACAATGCGCAGGTAAATGACAGAATGCGACTGGTTCTTGGGAGACTGGACTATTTAGCATCATACCTTGAGGAAGATGGGACTCCTGCCCTTATGGTCTTCCCATCTCTAGAGACAACCAGACACATATGGAAACTCTCACAAATCAGACACCTGCAGGTAGGTGGGTCAGGAGGTATGGCCAGGTAGAAAAGCCTTCTTAGAGTGACTGAGCTCTTTGGTAGTTTTGAGATCTCACCACTCAACTCAAGCCAGGTCCTAGCTTTTGTAAAAGAAGGTGCTGTATTAGATGATCCTACTGCAGGCCCTTCAACTCTGAGGATCTAGTTCTTTGCTGGACGATGCAAATGCCTATAGAGGAACCATCAGACCCTTCTCTGGTTGGGTCAGCTCCCACTTGAAATCTCCAGTTTTAGCTTGTTTTCAAAGTCTCCTCTTTCAAGGTGCAGCCACCTCCCTATTCCCTCAGTTCCCTTCCCACTTGGCCCCCAACTTGGTAAGCAGCAAGTTTCCCCTATAAATCCTCAGGCCATCCCATAGACCTTTAAGGTTTCTGTGCTGTTACATGTGGGGCAGACAGATGACTCAGAGTGGAGGAATGAACTAATCAAGCTACCAGAGCTCCCAACCGAAGTCTTAGGTTTGTCTCCAGCCTTGGTTACTACCAAGATTACTACCCCCAGACCATCATTAGCTAACCAAGGACAGGAGCTAAACGCTCTCCACCAGTTTGGGAACTATATTTCCTCTTGGGAGATATTCACCCTATAGTTAACCATCACACAAACAGTTGTGAATATCAAGTGTTTTGGACTGCACTGCTCTTACCACAGAGAAGACTGGGTCTTTTCCACAAATAGAAATCTAGCACTCTCAGAAACCTGTTGCAGTGTTTAGCCTTCCTTCACCCCTCACCATAGCTTTCACAAAATCCTTCTTTGTGTTTAAGCTAAATCTGGCATTCTGCAGCCTTAAATGCTCTCATTTTTTTCTGGCTAAGGCCAACATGGACATAACTAACTAAACCGGAAACCTAGAGTGTTGGATGGAGATGGGGAGCAGTGATCCCTTTTCGACAACTTAGGGTAATAATGTTCCTGACATGGAAATATGTTCCTGATACAGTTTTTAGGACTAAGATGAAGGTGAAAGTAGGAAAGCAAGACAGTGAGTTGTGTAGAGAAGGTAGTCAAAAAAGGCACAGCACCCTCTTCCCCACTCTAGGCTCACTTCTTTCTACCCCTACCCCTGCATCAGCACCTGGTTACTTCTCTAAGCTAATATAGGTATCTTAGCCTCAAGACTGGCCAGATGCACAGCTGAGTCTCGGTCACCCACTTTAACCTGTGAAGTCTGTTTTACTTCCTTGACCTTTAATGAATACCTATTCTGTGGCCAGCAGCCCGTGGATGTATGGAGTATGATGTTCAGAGCAGATGCTAGGCTGGAGATATCAGTTGGGGACTTAGTTTAGATAGAAGCTAGGAGCCTTGGAAGTGGGTGAGAACAAAGACGAATGAAGAGAGCAAGAAGAGAGGAGAGACCCTTGGGAGCCACCGATATTTAGGGGAGGACGGAGGAAGAAAAACCTGGGAAAGGTTCTGATTAATAGGCAGAGGTAACCAAGGTCAAGACTAGGCTGTGTTCTCACAGACTGGTGAGAGGTGGGGAGTAGCTGGGATGAATGAACAGGATTAATAAATGGAGGTTCACTAGTGATCTTGGGGCAGGGGCTGACAAGGAGGAGGCATGAGTGGGAGGTGAAGGAATAGAGACTGCAGTGCTTGGGGTTTACTTCAACCAAAGCAAGGCCCACCTTTATCTCTTACGTGTTAGACCTCTGAATAAGATTTCATTTGAACAAAGGAACCTGCTGCCTTAAAAAAAAATCATCAAACAACTGATATGCAGAAGAAAACACTTTGAAAGCATAAAGCTGGGTAAACTGGGAACATATTGTTACATCTGTTTTCTAGATTGGGGCTGAAGTGACCTAGACGGGTAAATAATGCTAGGTGAGAGCAAAACATTTGAAGGCAGTGAATAGCAGTCTTAAAGCCCAATAAAAAAATTCCAAGCCTCCAGTCACCTAGAAATCAGAAATATGGCATATCTACAACATATAAACCAGCTGGTTGCCAGAGAAATGCAGTTTCTAATTTACACAGTGGAATTTGGGGGCTCTTTAAGCCTGTCCTGGTCTCTCAAACTAGAACACCAGGGACTTTGCATTTGAAAGACCAGGAGAAGAGGGAGTGTCGACAAGATAAAGGAAGAAAGGGTCCTACAACATTTGAGTGCTAGGCATACTTTATTTTTAATCTCACAACAACCCACTGCAGTAGGTATTCTTATTCTTAGTTTACAGATAAGGGAATTGAAAAGATAAATGGCTTGCCAAAGACATCCAGCTAGGAAGTGGCTAAACTGGGATTCTGACCAATAGCTTGAGCTTTTCCCCTTGAACGTATAGATGCCCCTCACCTGGATATTCCCAAACTGGCAATGGTCTTCTTTAGCTGGCAGAGTTTCTGTCATCAGGGCACTGGCACTGACATCTTTTTGGCAGAGCCACTGAAGTGCAGGCCCTAAATATCTCTCAATCACCACCTACCATAAGCACCCTAAAGAACTGTGAGTGTGTGTGTGTGTGATGCCTAGGAGGCAGGGTGTCAGAAGGTGTGATAGTTTTGAGTATATGTGGTTGTGAGTTGAGGATGCATGTATGTGACTGGGAGACAAATTGCTTCTTTGAGGATAATTTGTTTGGAAAGGGCCAGAAATCATTTAAAACTATCTGGGGACAAACTGCTCTCGGACTCAGGGAGGGAAGGTGTGTGGGAGCAAGAGGGGAAGCTGTTTTTCTCCAGAAGTCCCAACTTGGATCATGGATCTTAATGTGTATAGAGACAGCATGTGGTGGAATGGACAAAGCTCAGGCAGACTCACCTTGGCAACTTGGCTTGGGCAAGTCACTTTACTACTCTGAGCCTCAGTTTGCTCGACTACAAATACGATAATCCCTAACTCACACAAAAGAGGACTCCTGGGAATCAGAACCTGGCTTCCCCATGTGACTTCTCCAAGGAAGGCCTTCACCCAGATCTATTCACTCTTTTGTCCTCACTGATAGGGTAGGGGAGAGGTGGAGGGGATGCAGCCTTCAGTGAAGCTGGAAGGCCAATGTCTCCAAATCAAATTCTTAATTTCCCAGAGTCTGGGAGTGGCTGTGCTACGCAGGTATCAATGTACTGAGTCAGAAACAATCACTGGACGCCTTCTGAGGGGCTTTCTTGCCTCACCGCTGGGGGCATTGGTGGCTCAGAGGTGAATTAGATGGAGTTGCTTCCCTTTAGGAAATCAGTCTAGGGAGCATTCAAGAGGGGATTTCCATCAGCGTGGTGCACTTAGGAGGGTCAGAAGTGTCAGCGAAGTCTGTTTCTCTGAGCAGGAGTAACTGTTCTGGTTGCAAATGCTCCATAAGTAACTTCCTTCAGCGTATACCCCTGCAGTCCAGGCTTACAGTCAGATGCTTGGGCCTTTGGCCTCCACAGAAGTTCAGAGCCTCACTAGGTGTATTAAAGTGCATTTTTATCATCACATGTGATCTTCATAACAGGGTAAGGACTGCCATGTTAACTTGTACAGGACAGGAGGCTGAGCCACAGGTAATAAGGAGACTAAGTGGAAACCATAGGACTCAACTTCCAGACTAATGTTCTTTCTGCTCTACCCACTCTGCCTCATCTTACATTCTGTAATGCCTTCATTTAGGGCAGAGCCTCTTGGGAAATAGAGCACAAATCTGAGACAGGGCTCCAGACATCAGAAGGTGTCTGTTCTGATATAGAAAAAGTTGGTCTTCCCTCTAGGGAGCCCCCAGTCTGAGAATGAACCTCAACTTCCATGGCCCTGCCAGGTGCTGGGCCTCCCACTGAACACACGCTCTTCACCTCCTGGTCTTTCCCCCTTTACACCCTTCAGTGATTCCATCAACCAAGCTGCCACCCCAATTCTAGTCCCTACTTCACCTGAGATGACCTACTTCCCTTCCCAAATCAGTATTTCTTCCCACCTGCCCTCTCTCCTTAGTAGCAAGCTTCCCCCCCCATCAGAGTCCCCCCCACCCCTGTGGACTCTGAGGGAGGGAAGGGTCCTTAGAGCCTGTCTTTCTACCCCAGTTTTCACCCCTATTTCATAGGAGAGAAACAGGCCCATAGGGAGGAAGGGACTTGCCTAAGGATATAGTACTAAGCCACTGGCCACACTAAATCTGGAAGCCAGCTTACCAAACCACTAGCCTCAAGGCCCTTCTACCTCTTCACACGCCAGGCCACTGACTCCTCCTTTCCCCCCATTACCCACACTGAATCAGTCACCAGGTCAGTCCTCTGGAGTCTTTCTCAAACACATCTCTCTGTTTTTATTCTTGCTTATCCATTGCCACTGCCCTAGTCAAGTCTTCATTACATTTCACCTGAACTGTTAGGACAGCCTAACTGGCAGCAGGCTCCCATTCTGCCCACAGGCCTTTAAGGCCCTTCACATTCTGCACACCCCACCTCATCCACACTAGCTTCCTTTACTGGATACTTCAATCAACAGGTCTTTCCCACTCACTCATCTTGTATTCTGGCCCCAGGCTCAGCTCTGTTGAACACAGACATGTGGGGTAGCCTCCCCGACCCCTCCAAAACACTACAAATGATTCAGGGAAGCATCTGAGTCAGAGTTTTGACTTGAGGGCTGCTGAAGGTAGGGAAGGGTTTCTGGATTGGGGGGCTGGGAGAAAGAGAAGAAACCTCTTGGCTCCCTCCATCTACCCCTCCCACCAGAAGATGTACCTCTGTAGTCTCCAAACCCACTATTACAACAGCCTTTCTGCCTCACCTTGCTGCCTGTAGGCACCCCTCATTCAACCCACCCTCAGAATCCATCCAGCTGCTGGGATGTTGAGCATCTTAAACCATAGTTCTGGGCCTGTGGTCCTGTGACCGGCCATGCTGCTTGCACATTCTGCTGTACAAGTCTAAGAATGTTAACAAGGTAGTAAAGTCTTCTGCTCTTTGCATCTTTCCAATCCTGAGTTTCATTACTACAGCCACACTTGAAATGGTTCTTAATGTTTCTTTGCATTTACCTCTTTATGTCCTTTGCTGAGAATAACTTGCCCCTCCATTTCTACCTGAGTGCCACCTTTTCCGTGAAGACTTCACCCAGTTTTCCTCAGCTAGAAAGAATCTCTCCCTGCTCTGAGCTTCTGTGGATGTCTAATTACATACACATTTTCCACCTTGCCTTAGCTCTTTCTGTAGCATCTCCTCAGCTAGGTCTGATGCCCTTGGAGGGTACATAGTGAGCATCTCATTCAGTCTCTGTAATCGCACCCAAGCAGCAGGTGCGGTATGAATGTGTCTGCCTCACCCTAGTAGGTGCTTAGGCAAATGCCTGTTGCCCCAACACAGGACTTCCAGCTTATACCGCTCATTTTTAGGCAGGCACTTAACAGAATGGGCCGGACACAGGTTACACAGACAGGGGGGTCGGGACATTCCAGCCAGTCGCTAGGGCAACCTTACCCGCCTCCCTCTGCCCAGCTCCAAATGGGGTGTGTGTATGAAGGAAGTGGGGGCCAAGTAGCCCCGCTAGCTCCTCCTCCGGGTCCACCCAGCGGATCTTTGAGTCCCAGGAGGTCTTCTAGTCCAAGGGCTTCAAGAAACTCGAAGCGGCGGTGCGACAGAGATAGGGACCTCTGCCAGAGATGCGCCTCCCACTCACAACTAGTTTAATTAATTTGTTTATATTTTTTGGAGGGAGGGGGCGTTCAATGAAGGGGAAGAGGTGGAGCGAGGGGAGGAGGCGGGCCCAGTGTGACTGACGCGAGCACCGGGGAGCCAATGGCCCGTGGGGGGCGTTCCCCCCCATTCAGTACTCCTCGCCTGGCTCGGAAGGTATGTTAAACAGCTGCTTTTAATTTGGTCTCCCCAATCTCGAGGGTTTGGGGGGCTTGTTTGCCGGCCGGTCGCTTTGGCCAGTCCGCCATGGTGTAGGCGCCGCGGGCCCTGGGACGGAACTAGGGGAGGCTCGGAGTCCGGCGGCCGAGGGAGCCGAGCGAGGGGCAGGCCAGGAAGGAGAGCTCTTGGCGCCGCCCGCTCGCCAGTGTGCGTTTCCAAGCCGGGCCGGATCCTTGGGGAGGGGGTCGGCCCGGCCCGGGGTCGCCAGTGCGCTGGCTGTGCTGCTTAGTTTATTTCACCGAGCGGTCGGTTTCGGTAGGTTTGGGCGACGGACTGGGTAAGGGGTCGGCAGGAGGAGATCCCCCTCGCTCCTGCAATGCTTTAAAAAATTATTGTAGAGAAGAAAAAAGGGGAGATTCCATACCCCAACTGGAACCGGGCCCGGGCTGCGGCGCGCGGGCTCGGCAGGGGGCGGCGGCCTGAGCCAAGCCGGCCGGGCTCAGCCCGCGGCGCCGGGAGTTGGTCGAGAGCTGGAGTTAGCGAGCGAGACCGGGCCCGCGGCTTTACCCGCTAACCACGCCGGGCGAGGGCGGCAGCCGCCCGAGGGTTTTGTTTCTGTCCGCAAACTTGGAGGGGGCGATGGGCGCGCTCCGACGAGGCGCGGGCGCCTAGGGCCCGCGGTTGTTATGGACTCTGGGGGCGGGGGCAACGCCGGACTTGCGGGAGGGGCGGCCGGGGGCGGGGGAGGCCACCGGAAAGAGCACCAGCGCCTCGGCACTAGACCCATGCGCCGGTCTGGGCTCTCCGAACTCCCGAGCCGTGGCAGTAGAGCCAGCATTCGGCTTTGGAACCCGGCTTGGGGGTGTGGAAAACCTCCACGAACTCGGCGGCTGCGACCCGCGGCCCCAGCTGATCCCCTTGCAAACATGGAGCTGCCTCCTTCCCCGCCCACCCCAAGGCAGCGACGGTGGCTCCCTTCCCCTCCCCCGACCGTGCTGTTTGCCCGCGGATGGGACGGGGGTGGGGGCACGGGCGTGTGAGCGCGCCCACGAGGGGGGTGGCCTGAAAGGGGCAGTGAAGGTCGGAAACTGGGAAAACAGTCTCCACGCTCGGAATCGGGAAAAGGAAATGCATCAGCCGGCGGGAGGGGCGCGGGGGGCGCGCCTGTCAGCCGGGATGGCGGCCGTGGGCTGGGAGGCGGGGCGCCGGCGCGAACCGCCGAGGTCGGGCGGGGCGACGCCGGGAGAAGAGGCGCAGGGGCCCGGATTCATGGAGCGCTGGGCTGCCCCTGCCTCCACTCCTTGGCCTAGCCTGTTTACTATCTACTCCAGCGACGGCTTGTGCAACCGGCCCGGAGAGGAGCTGAGGGGCGGGGCCTTTCCCTCTCTCTTCCACCCATCTCGGGCTCCTCCAGAAGGCCCGCCTTCTCTTGTCTTCCACTGGCTGGGCGAAGCTCCCTTTTTTCCTTCTCGGTTGTTGATTGGATGACATTCTCCCGAGCTCCGCCTATCGGAGGCCGGGCTGGAGTTTAAGTTGCTAAGATTTTTTTCCGTGAAGGGCGGAGGGAGGATTCCTGCGGCTTACGTGAGGCGCGAGGGTCCCGCCCCTACTTCTGATTGGTGGGGTGGATAGTCCCGCCTCCTCCGGCGCAGAGAGCTTGGAGGGGGAAGTCCACCCCTGTTCCCCGCCCCCTCCCCTAGCGTGTGTGCACGCTCAGCACATGTGTGAGGCCCGCCTAGCTCCTTCGAACAGTCCTCCCGCCCGGAAGTCCCGGGCTTGGAGCCCTTGGCAAGGGGGGCGGGGAGAGCCAAGAGGCACACAATGATTTCTCCAAGTCTCGAGATCTGGTAGCCTTTGCGATGAAGTTAGGGGTAGACAGTGCACGGTGGCTTTGGGGGACTTAGCGCTCGGGGTTTTGCAAGGGTTGGGAGGAGGGTGTGGGGTCTATCCTTCCTCGCCAAGCACTAAAGTTCTGACCCTGCGGCCTGGCTTTTCCCGCGACTCTCGACTTACTGGAAATCGCCCTGGGCTTAAGCTTGAGAACGCTGCGGACGCTGGCAGTGTGTTTTCTTCCCAGCACAAGGCAGCCGCTGTCCTTACTTGGCTTTATCAAAAACTCTGAGCAATTTAGGATTGGCCGGGATGCCTTAGGCAAGACCCAGGGCAGCTCATCCCCTGTTGACAGAAAAGTCGAGGGCGGCCCAATTATGCTTGGGTTCCAAGTGGTTCTTGATGTCCAGGTGGGAGCGCCGTGTGGCACCCAGTCCAGGGAGCGGAGGACGGCCCAGATTTAAAATAGCCCTCGGTCAGTTCTTCATAATTACCTCTTCTTCGTAACCTCCTAGAGGTTTGGCCTGGGGGGTCTCGTTTGTTTCGCTGGTGTGACTTATTTTTTGAGCTACGTCCTGGGGCAAACCTTAGCTCCCGGCAAGGCTGCTCCCATCTGTCGGCTATTCATGGAGTTCACAGTTCGCTGCCTTGTCCTTGCGGCTTGGAGTCAGGCCCACCTGTTGCCAGCGCTCATTTCTTGTGGTCTCCGGCAGATTGCAGAGGGAGGACAAGGTAGGACCTAGGAGTGAGTTACCTGGGGCCTGCCTCTTGGATACAGACTCAGCTCTCTTGGGGGTGTAGCCTTTTTGCGGAAGAGAGCGGGAAAACTCTAGTCCCGCCCCCTCCCCTCCTGGCGCTCCGTGAGCGCCCCCCAAAGCAAGGCCAGCGTCAGTTCGCCCTATTTAGTGAATAATGAAAACCCACCTAGATATCGCAAGCACTTTGTCTCTCTGTTCAAGGCCATATTACCTACACATAGAGGGCCTAGGGACTGTCATTAACACTCGTTGGCCAAGGAGGAGGGAACAGCTGTTCTATCATTGTCCCCAACTCTGGAATTTTTATCATCTCTCTTAAGTGTGGCGTAGGATTCATTTATGCCGTGGCCTGTTTGGTCTCCTTCCTCAGTTCTTCGAGTCTGATGCCTCCAGTTCTACTCTGGAGATCGCTAGTGCCTTACGCTTCACGCTCCGCCTTCCGGAGGCTTGCCAGGGCGTTGGCTCTTAGGGCCCTGCCCTCATTTTGGTTATCTCCGCCCTCTTAGGACTGCATATTCAGGTTTAGGGAGTGTCGGCGATAGAAGTATGCAGCCACCACTAGCTGCGGGCTGAACAACCCCTGGGGCTATTCCTCAACTTTGGTCTCCAGCCCTTAATTCTGTATTCTATACTTACTGAAAGGAGCTGTCGGCTGCTCCGTATACTTGTGTTTACAAGGAGGCAGTGTGCGGAAATGAAAATTGTAGAGAACTGGATGGGAATGATGAGGTTCTCTTCATCATTTTTTGTAAGGGGGTCCTGCAGGGTGGCAGTGCTGCTGCCTCTCCCTTTCAAATCCCAGGGCATCGAATTCCCGCTGCTGAGCTCCGCACTACCTCCTGTTTCAGGCCCTGGAACTCTCTGCGCTTCAGTCTCTAGTGTAAACATTCCACAAAAGGACTGCTAAGGTTCAGCCTCCTCGCGCAGGGCGGAGTCAGCTTCTTCCTAGACGGGCATCCTAGCCAATAGAGGCTCCTACCGGCGTCGAGATACCCAATCCGATGGTTGGGGGCGGGGCCTGGCTCGGCAGTGCGGTAGGAGGAGACTATTTCACGGACATTTTTACCCCACATCGGTTACTTACCTTCCTGGGGCAGCCAGAGAGCTAGGTGTAGCCTTCCAATGCAAAGACCGGCGAGGGCGGGAGCGGAGTTGTTGGGCCTGTAGCTGAGAGGGCAAGGGGTGGGACATGTGGAGTCCTCCAATGAGACGTGAAGAGCTTCCCTGCTTCCTCCAATAGTGTTGCGGCTTGGGGGTGGGATTCAGCAATTCGTCTCCAATAGGCGGGGTTGAGTTAGGGAAGCTCCCCGCCAATAGGGGCGTGGAGAAGGTGAGCGGCTTTCCACCCCCCCCTCCCCTCCCAGCCGGGGGGGAAAGGGCGGGCAGTCGGCAGCCAGGGCGCAGTGATTGGCTAAACCTTTGACAGGCGGATAGTGCGGCCTGTGCAGAGCGAAGTTGAGTCTTCCCTCTGCGGGGCGGGCCGGGTGAGTGGGCGGGATTTCCCGGGTAACAGAGAAGCGGCCGCGGCGGTAGAGGCGGCGGAGACGGTTTCTCCATCTTCCCCCCCTCCCCTTCCCCCCTTGGAGTTTCCCTCCCTCCCTCCCTCCCTCCTTCCCAGTCTGGGCACTGGGGCCTGAGACCGCTTCGTTAGCGGAGAGGAGGCTGCCAGTCCGCTTTGGCGGGCCTGTGCCCCGCGCGTTTCTCGGAGCCTCCCTGCTGAGCCTGAGGCTCATGCTGAGAGGGACACGCAGTGAGAGCGGCCGAAGCAGCTTTGCGGTGAGAGCACACCGGGCCGGGGTCGGGGCAGGGAGCCTGGTGGCGGGTAACGCCGCACTCGAGGGTGTGTATTTTTTGGGGGGACTGACCTCCTCGGCTTCCCGTAGAGCAGGCGGGCGGGAGGCGTGTGGAGTG
>RJWK010025111.1:0-27903 GCA_004363435.1 Platanista minor | reverse complement strand
AAAAAAAAAAAAAAAAAAAAAAGAAAAAAGAAAAAAGAATTGAAATGTAAGATCCAGAACCAAGACATAAAACCATTTGAAGTATAAAATGTAGCATATCCCAAAAGAGGAAGATTTTTAGGACACAGAGTAGGAATACAGCAGAGAATCCATGTAGGCTTCTCAATTTTCAGGAGAAATCAATAGATAAACAAAGCAAGAAGAAAGAAAGAGAATAGTGTCAGTGGGCTGCTGGTGTAAACAAAACCCTTGAAAGATCAGCAAAAAGAAAATCTAAATTGTGAGAGAATAAAAATACTACAGGAGCTAAATATTAAAAGGAAAACAAGCAAGAAGAGTACTAAAATGAAGGTCAGTGCAAAGGCAGGACCAAGAACATGAAGGAAAAACATGATAAAATAATGTTGCAAGAAAGCTTCCCAGTGTAGCATATCTTTATCTTCTGATTAATATGTTTTGCTTCTAAGATGAGTATATGTAACACTCTCTGAAGGTGAACTTTTCATGAAAATAAACCAAGATAATGATGTATTATTTACCCCCCAAGTTGTAAATATAGGCTTTGAAAAAGTAGCCTGCAGTTATCCCTCCTTAAGATTCCTGGGGGACAGGTGGGTGTCTCAAAAAGTGAAAAAAAATCTACAAACTAGTATGTTAAGATTAAAAAAAGAGCAGATGAACCTGTAAATGTGCATTTTAGTAATACATTAACAGTTTGGTAATGCACTGATAATTTATAGATCTATTTTAAATCTAACAGATTCAAAAAATGACAAACATTATTGCAGCCAAAGAATATGTTGTTTCCAGCTTCATTACAATCTAGTCATTTTTCTAAAGTACATTTACATGTGCCTAGAATGTGTGGGGCATATAAGAACATCAGGTTTATCGGCATTTATAGAATACATTCATAAATTAATTATCGATAGTTTAATCATGTTAATTTGAATATAAATTTCATGCATACTATAAACTGCTTCTAGACAGAAGATAGTTAAAATATTTTATAACAAGATAGGTGTTCCATTGGCTTGGCATTTTCAGGGAGTGTAGCATTCTATTTAGGTGAATACTACTCCCCTTTAGAAGTTCAAACTTGAAAGTTTTAATCAGCTTTGAAGCAAATCTTTCTCAAATATTATGTTTTTGCATATACCTTAACCTTTTCTGGATAGCTCAGGGTCATTATTAGGAAAATCAATAGCTGGGCTGGATTGCAATACTCTGCTGTCATCTGGGAGACTGATGAGTGCTCCCACTATAACAAATGACCCTAGACTACTCTGGTTTTAAAATTTCATCTGTACATTTTTTGTACTTTTCCCCTGTCCTAAACCCCTGTGAGGCTGTCAGCATGCCGGCCTCTCGGAGTCTCCATCTTCTCCCCTCCCTCCCTCACACAAGCCACTGCACGCATCTTCTTCTAATTTGCTGCTACATTTTACCTTAAATGAGACGCTCTTATTAAATTGAGGGAAGATAGGGGAAGAGGGAGCAAAGAAGTTAAAGTTACCAAATCTGCAAATATTACTTGCAAAATGAATACTCCTGCACATACTTGAAGGTAGAAATGATAGGAAATGCCCGTGTTGCAGGGGGTTATACTTCACTTCAAGTATAATAATACTTGCTTCATCTCCAGGGAAACCAAATGGCTGCATCAGAAGATTTTTCTCTGGAAAATTTATGGAAATGATTGACTCTCACCCTCAGACAGTGGGAGCAGAAGTCAGAAGTATCTAATCCTTCTGGGAAGGTTCATGAGGGATCTGGCCTGGAGAACCTTTCTGTTCTTAAAGGCTAGCCCAGAGGGAACAGATACTTTTGGGAAATAGCACCCTCCAGTATCCGGTCACAATGCCAAAGGACAGGTTTCTCTAGGTAAATGCATGTCCCCTGCTGTAATATCCTCAGATATGTCATGGAGGTAGGGGAGTAAAAGAAAGAAAGCTCAGTGGAAAAATTTAAATCAAGTCTTTACCTTTTATTTACCTCTCATAAAATAAGGTTCATGTCAGTTTGAGCTTCCTATATATTGTTTAAAACTTTTTTTTGCTTATTGACTCTTTATGTTGTGTTAAGTATTTGGTTTACCATCAGTAATCAAATTTAAAATATAAATTTTTCAGGATTATCATTGTACCCATTAACTGTTTAGTGAAAGGAATCAAACTTTCACGTATTGTAAGAAAATTTAAAGAAGCCATCCTAATGTAAAAGAGAAAGAGAGAGAGAGAAAGGTGAAGTGGGAGTAGAAATCTTATTAGCAATGTATAATTAATAATTGAATAAAATTTGATTTTCATTTCCTTTCCATTAAGTCTCCTAAGAATAAAAGAATAATAAACAAACTCATGCTCCCTTATACTTTATTGAAAACCAGCCAGAAAATGTTAGTGAAATACCTAATAAATTCCAAGTACCATATGTCCATGTTAATTAGAATGCCTTCACATTTCTTTGAGAGAACACACATACTAGTTCCTTTGTTTGAAAACAACATGCTGAATTTGCATATTTTCCAATATATCCCAGGACCCTTCTATCTCTCCTGTAGGTTTGGCCTCATTACTTCTGTTCTCCAACTCTCTACTGACCTTCTATACTCAAGAAAGTCTTTGTAAGACTTTTGAAAAAGATTAAAGCTAGCATGAACAAAGACAGGAGTTATAGGACAGGGTAATTATCATTATTAGTTCAAGAAGTATGTAGGTGGTACCGTCAATGGAACTTGGGAGGTGGAGCTGGTGGGATGGGGGAGGTTTACTGGAAGATACCGGTTTGTTGACTAAGTTTACTAGGCTTTGAGTTCGGGAAACCTGACCAACAATGAATCACTGCAGTGAAAACCAGACTACAAGGAATGGTCAGAGAAAGATAAGAACTATATTCTGGAGAAAGTGTTACAGTGTAGAGGATATTGAGAGAAAAACAGGTATGGGAACTCAGAACAGGGACCCATGAGGTTAACAACAAGATTTAAGACAAGAACAAAATGATTACAATTACAATACAAGGTAATCTAGGACAAGATTCTGAAGCCAAATTGATGTTGCAGCTCTAGACTTCTGACCTAGCTCATTTTGAATTAGGAAGTAGATGTGTTCCAGGGTTTCAATTCTATTTGAACTCCTACATAGGGATTAAGGAGTTCCCATTGTTTGGTTCAAGGAAGGAATTTAGGCATTCATTCAATTTGTATTCATTGAGTGCTTCCTAGGTACCAGAACCATTCTAAGCTCAAAAATTAGCAGTGGTTCAAATTATCTGACCTCTTGAGAAGTCTACATGCTAGTGGGTGGACACTGACAATAATCAAATAAACAAATGGACATAGAATGCATTTTCAGTTATAGTCAGTGCAATAAAGAAAATAAATCAGAGGAAGGGAATGGAGAATATCAGCAGGTGTTATTTTGGATAAGGTTGCCAGGTAGGAGCTTCCAGAAGATTCTTAGATGAATATCTCAAAGTAAGAAAAAGGACTATGTGGTTATTTGGAAGACAAGTAGTCTAGGAAAATGAAATGACAAATTCAAGATCCCAGGTAGATGGGAATGTGCTTGTTCTGTTTGAGGAACAGAAAGGAAGCCAGCATAGCTAATATGAATAGGCTGACGACAGTATAAGTAAAACTTCCCATTTTGGTATAACTAATAACAAGTATCAATTTCTGGTTTTACTGAGCCCTAAAAATTCATACTTTTAGTGTCTTTAAGAATTAATTTTTATGGAGGAAATCCCATGCAGACAAGATATGTTGACCACTCGATCCTAATTTTATCTGCTTGTTACATACATACATATACAGCCCATAACAGATCTAAAGAGGGACTAACTGCTTTGGCATATTAAATTTTAACCTAATGTTATGAATGATTTTCCATAATTGTCAGAGTTCGAAACCTTCAATAAGGAAGAGCTTTCACATGGTATGACTCTTATACAACATGATTGCTTTTAAATATAAGGACAGCAGGGTATTTTTGAGAACTGTTACTTCAGTTACAGTTTGACTAATTTTTAGTCAAAGCACTCAGTATATCTGTATACTTTGCAGCATGATCAATGAAAGCCTCAAAGTTTCAGATATTGTTTTGTGCACAGGATGAATGAAAGTTGCAGTTTATAAAAATAATTCATAAAACCATCTACATCTCCTGTAACTTTGTTGGAGATTGAGATCAATGTTCTGAAATGAAGGATTTAGTAATAAAAATTAGGACACAGCTTTCCTATTTTTTGATGATTTCTACTCCTCCTGAGAGAAATAAAAGACCTGTGGTTAATCAGATTCTAGACTCCACTGTCTCTTAGATCAGAAATATGGAAAATATAAGGAAAGAATGTCTCAGGAAGTTTTATTTTTCAGATTTGAAATTCAGATACAAAAATAGCTTTTGTAGAGTAGGATGTTAGGTTATAGTTTTCAAATAACTAATGTATGAAACAAGCCTCTGAAAAAAGTTTGACAGGAAGGGGACATTAGGGCATCACTGAGAATAACTGGAGTAAATGAAACTTCTCCTTTAGAAAGGTCTATATGTCTAATCTAAGATTAATGGCAAGAGCCATTGATCATCACTATGTTGATGTTATTTTAGAGAAATATGAACTCATGCAGAAGACTGTTGTAATCAATTTGATCAAGAATTGATGGTGTGGAATGAGTGAATTTACTGTCTTTGATAGTCATGGAATTGTAAGATCCAGTAAATATTTTTCAATATATATTCACAGCTGCAGCAATACACAAATAAACATTATAAAATATTTATTATCAATATTGTTATCCATTTTGGTCCACTCAGAAAAACAACTCAGAGGAGAAAATATTCACCCAATCAGCAAAAGCAAATAGGTTCTGCTTGTTGAAGTAGTGAAGAGAAATGTAAGTAAAAATTTTAAAGTCATGCAGTTTTTCTTCCCACTAAATGAGGGGCATGATATTTACTTCATGTGAAATCTCAATTTGTTTCAGATAAAAATGTATAAAGGATGTGTACACGAGTTAGAAAATCATTGTAATTAAAGACATAAGCTTGAGGGAAATTAAGGAAACCCCAAATATCACACAGTTTTGGAATCCTCAGCTTTACATAATATCATTATGGGTTGTGAGAGAGTCAAAGAAGTGAGTCTTATGGCCATGAATACTGACTTTATTTTAATGATATACTCCAAAAAGGTTGGTCCTGTTCCTTTCAGCTACACTGAACAAAAAAGTATAGAACTAACAGGAAACTGGTTAATATTGCAGTTTAGGTAATAGTAAACAAGTCATTTTATTTTCCTTGACTTCAGACTTTAAGTTATAATTTATATGATAATATTAAATTAGTTAATTATTTGATTGGTCTGTTCCTTCTAGCTCCTTTTGGGAAAAAAAGAGTACTTAGAAATAGGCATTTGCATGACATACTTTGGAAAAAGCTGGGCTTACACAAGTCCCAAACCAAGAGGGAATTTTATCACATTTTAATGCACAATAACACTTCCAGTCTTAGTGCCTTACACAGGAGCAAAGCAGCATGCAAAAATCATAGGCTCTCTGCAAATACCTTTTAACACATAATGAACCACTTAACAAAAAACCTGGCATTGTAAGATCTCAAAGGGGTGTAAAACTTCACTAAATGTGTTTTTCCTTTACTGGACAAATAAACACATACTGAATTTTATGTGCAAGTGTTTAAGTGTTTCTAAAATGAACACCCAAATGCATGGCTTAGAATCTTCCACAGTAGGAAAAATGCCAAGAGAAAGAAAAAGAAGGAAATATCAAAAGAAAAAAAAATCTTACAATATGTAATCATAGCTGGACCCCTTTAACTGCAAGCTCCAAGAATCTACTGTTGTTGTGGAGGTTATTACTTACATAGTAAAAATTTTCTCTTGTAATAGAGTATAAGGGAAAGAGAAACAATGACATTTTATCTCTTTTTTGGTCTCCTGGAATGACAGCAATCTTAGCATCAACTGAAGCATTAATCTGCCCTTCAGGAAATATTTACATTTCAGTGGATAGAAACTTGGACTGATAGAAGAATGGTTTTTCTGAAGACTATTCATAGTACTAATAATGATTTTTTATTGGACTGAGCATCTCTCTGTCACCAGTGCTATCTTGATTGGAAACAGAGATTCAAAATTTCAATAATAAATGCACCAAGGTCATACTAAAAAAAGTGGATGTGGATTTTAGTTAGTAAAATTAAATGGATTTATGTAAAATTTGTTGTATCTCTTCTCTCATTATAGGAGTTATCGGCTTATTTTCCTAGAAAATTATTTGTCCTCTTTTTTTTTTTTTGCGGTACGCGGGCCTCTCCCGTTGCGGAGCACAGGCTCCGGACGCGCAGGCTCAGCGGCCATGGCCCACGGGCCGAGCCGCTCCGCGGCATGTGGGATCCTCCCGCACCGGGGCACGAACCCGTGTCCCCTGCATCGGCAGGCAGACTCCCAACCACTGCGCCACCAGGGAAGCCCTATTTGTCCTTAATACTTAAAATTTTATAGGATTGTATGTGCTATACCAGGAAGAACAGCACTCATTTATGTACAGTTGTGAGAAAACTTGAATTTCAGAGTCCTTGTAATAAAATTGTTTAAGAAACTATGTGGGCTGTTTACAGTTGGCTCAAGTCCATATACATTAGGGTCCATGAGTAGGAGAAACCACAGCATCAAGGTGAAGGTGAGCGCCATATTTGCACTATATTCTGCAGATGCCTTAATAACTTGCTGGGTTTGATTTGGTCTTCTTAAAAATTGAAGGACTATTACAATTGAGCTTACATCTATTTAAAGAAAACCTTTAACTTTAAGAAACTTTAAGTGTTTCTTCAATAGATAGAAAAATAGCTTTGTTTCGATTTAAAAGCAGAAGAGCAAAATATGATAGCAAATGTTACAACAGAACTGCTGCTCTGGAATATGACTGGGGATGATCTCACTAGATGAATTAAATGAAATAAGAGTCCAGGTGCAGCTCAGGGGACGTGGATTTGTTAAAGATGCCATTCAGAACTCAGGGTGAGGCAGTGTGAGTGGTCAGTGAAACCATGAATGTAGCATTCCAGACAACTGGAAGAAGTAGGTCAGGCAGGATTTATGGATTTAGATCCCTGGGTAATTCAGCACTTCGGACAGTTCCCAAGGGCACCGCTTCCTTCCAGGTACTTAGAGTACTTAACCTTTAGATTACCAAACCTACGTATTTAATTCTACCTCGCAGTGTCACATTTATACCTGCATGTGACCTTAATCCCAAAGGAATTGTCTGCATTCATCCACAGAGCTCTGTGGTCTGTGTTTCACATGAAGCCTACATCTTCAGTCCTGATAGCAAGGTTCATGGTGTTCTTCCTGTTACTTGAGGTTATGTCAGGCTTGTCACTAGGCCTTGTTATATTAACTTAATTTTCAACCTGACTGAATATGAAAAGATGAAGATGAGGTCATCCAAGTCATGGAAGAGTCTTTATCAACACCTGATGGTCCATTAGAGTCAAGTCCTCTGGGCCATTTACATGCAGAGCCATTCAGCAGCTGTTGTATAACAAACTGAAACGAGGTGCTCATACTAGACGGGGGGTTGGTGATGAGAAAAAGCCTTTTAAGAATCTGCTAAAATTCTGCCTAGCGCCATGTGGCCTAACTGTAGAAGGTAACACAAGCATATTAAGGCCTTCCTTGCAGCCTCTGGTAATAACAGAATTGTTCCTCTGGGGCCAGTTTCTAAGAAGCAAAACTACAATTCACGATAGTCTATCTCATTTCTAATCAAAGGACAAATTCCAGGTTAAAATTAGAATTACTGACAACAAGACAGAAGTATATACATACATATATCAGTCTTAAGGATCCTACATGGTTAACAGGTCTGTGACCTTAATGCTCAGAGGAACTCAATTTCTTTTTAATTTCTTTAGTGGATTCACAGATATCAGAGATGAATTTTCTAACCTGGCTGAGAGCTCTACAGAGTACTGAGAAAGCATGAGAATGATCTAGCAAGGAGGAGGAAGGAGAACAATGGCCCAAAACACTGCAGAAGGGAGAACATGTAACAGAGAAACTGGTATTTTATTATTTTATGAGAGTGATACCACGAAAGTTTGACAAATATAAATGCTCTGAGGTCCTTCTTTATCTAGGTGAGTAGTACCTGATTGTTACTCTGTATATTCTGAAAGCACCAACAGCAGAAAAGGCATTCCCTAGGCTTCCTTGATGAATAACACATTAATAACACAAATAACTCAGGAAGCTCTGAGTCTGGAGCTAGTGATTAATACCGAAGGAACAGCAGTGAATTTTATTAGAGTGCCAGTTCTACTGGTTCCTCAGCTGTAACTGTTGGAAAATCTGAAGATTCTGAGATTTGAGAAGGCTCCCTAGGGGTCCACCCAGATGGTTATGCGACCTGAGAAAAGAGTTTCTTATTTATCCAAGTACATAGTATGTATTTGTAAATAATAGTATTGATTCCCCAAAGTCATATGTGTAAATCAGCCTTATTATTCAAAGATCACCTCTATGCACGCTTGGGTGATTAACAATTTGGCACCAATTTAGCCAACTCAACTCTCAGTGCTGAAAAAACGTCTGAAGAAGATTCAGGATAACCCACCCGGACTCACAAAACTTGGTTATGTTTGTATGGTTTCAGGATATTTCCCTCAAAATTTAACTGAAACCTAAAATTTAAGCTAGGCTTTATGTATTTATTTATTTATTTTTTGCGGTACGCGGGCCTCTCACTGTTGTGGCCTCTCCCGTTGTGGAGCACAGGCTCTGGACGCGCAGGCTCAGCGGCCATGGCTCACGGGCCCAGCCGCTCCACGGCCTGTGGGATCTTCCTGG
Source organism: Platanista minor (assembly GCA_004363435.1). Classification (NCBI taxonomy): domain Eukaryota; kingdom Metazoa; phylum Chordata; class Mammalia; order Artiodactyla; family Platanistidae; genus Platanista; species Platanista minor. Next base: position 19,032 of record RJWK010025111.1, on the reverse strand, counting down.
ACCGGGGCACGAACCCGTGTCCCCCGCATTGGCAGGCGGACTCTCAACCACTGCGCCACCAGGGAAGCCCTAGGCTTTATTTTTAAATATTGATATTAAACTTCATGACATCTAGTTTATCATAAGAATACAGGAAATTTAACATGAACATTGGATTTAATTTTTTCACTTTCTATACAGCTAATACAATCTTTAACAACAACAACAACAAAAAAGAAAGGTCATATTTGTTAATCATACTACTTTTGGAATGCTCGTGGATATTAAGGCATTTGTTCTTTGCTACATAAATATGACATCTAAATACGGTAACTAAATACAAGGCATTATTATTAGCAGACATGCAAACTAATGAATGCTACTAAATCATGGTGCAAAGCCCACAGGAAAACATACTACAAAATTTACTGTTAATTTACTCTGACTTCTTTGATATCATTATTTTCTATGATTTATAAGTTATTTTTCACATATAATTTAAGGCAGCTTATATGATCAACACAGTTTTTTTATTTAACTGCTATGTATAAAACAGATAAGCAACAAGAATATATAGCATAGCACAGAGAATTATAGGCATTATCTTGTAATAACTTTTAATGGAGTATAATGTATAAAAATACTGAATCACTATGCTGTGAAAACCCGAAACTAATATAATACTGTAAATCAACTATACTTCAATAAAAAATAAATATAATATTTTCAATCCATCTTCACTATCATTCATTTTTGACAATTAGAAGAAGAAACAACACTCATATAAAACCATTTTCTTTTCATGGGTATTTTTGCCATTTTTCCTATGAATGTGGAAATAAGCAACTAAATGTCTGACCCATAACTTAGGCACATGTCTCAGCCTAAATTGCCTTAGGAGTGTGAAGTAAAAAGAGATTTTAATACTTCTAACAACTTAAAAATACTGAGTTCTTAAATAACTATAGTCCACTGGACATCTACAAGTAAATGAAGGAGGAAGAGGAGGGCCAACTGTTACAAACCCAGTTTAGTTGCTCATGGTAGACCTCTGATACTTGATGGGCTAAGCAGCAATGCATATGAGTTTTGTTTTTAATATCACTCACTATTAATTGCAGTTCAGTAAAACTAGATTCATCTTTGGATGTAATAATACATATAAATATAGTTTACACATATAGTAACTGTGATGTAGGAATAAAGGTATTATTTTCTACTGCTTTTTAGTTATATTACTTTAAAATTTCATTATACAGACACAGATCTGTAACTTCATTGGACATAAACTACATACATGTAGATGTTACTTGAACATATGCATGCAAGCATGTTATTTATTTGTATTTTTCAATGTTATCATTTCTCCTTTTATGGATAAGACTACTGGGTTCAGAGATACTCACTGGGTTACTTAATATTCATAGTGGGTAAGTAGTAAAGCCAGGTTTGGAACTGCAGCAGATTCTGGCTTAGGTCACAGTGCTTTTTCCACTGAATCATATGTCCCACCTTCAAGGTTTTAATTTCATTTGTTCATGTTTGACACAGGCACACAATGAAACCTGTGGTAGAGCTTTGGAGTTCATCCACAGATCATATTTTCCTACACCATCATTTTGCATGAGAGGCAAGTGAAGGCAAGTGAAGTGAAGTAACCGGAGAAAACTACACAGAGGTAGTGACAGGACTGGAACTCAAGCCCTGTGCTCTTTATATGCTACCTAGAGATGAAGATCATTTATCTGCAAGATCACAGTTTAGCCTCAGGATATCCTGATCACAAGGATACTTCAGTGGGTATGTACATACACATTTCTCTTGGCATCTTAAGAGTAGAATTAACACAGATATATTTTAATTTTTCTTTACAAAATACACTTCTAAAGTGACCTCATTAAAGCTCTCAAACCAAAACAACAGCACATTAGTAATCTGGCGTTCTAATGCATTTCAGTCAAAGGAGAAAAATGTGGTGCGATGAGAAATAAATTCAGCAGTAGAGCTGTGCTTACCTTCATAAGTCCCACTCTCTAGCAGAGCACCACTTTTCTCCAATTCCATAAAATCTTCAACAGTGATGAAAATATAGTCCACTCCAGGAACCTCACCCTCCTTATGTGGCCTTGTGGTGCCTGAATAAGGAAAATTAAAAACAAAAGAAAGACTCTGAGCGATTTGTTGCTGAACTTTAGAAATACCACCATACTTCTGAATATGCAATAACACTTGTTTGTACATCCTGCGAGCTGGCAGTTTGCATTTGTCCTTCTGTTTGTTTGGAAACAGAAAATAGCAGGGGGTTAAGATTAAAGTAAACATACATTTTTCTTCATCAAGTTTATAAAGAGTTCATTGCCATGGAATGTGGCTGCATAGGTTTTTCAGTGAAAAATGCAGACCATTGTGCCCTTTTTGAAGAGGTGGCTTGAATATTGGGCCAGGAGTCTGCTAGCTCAGGAATTTACATATCTCTCTTCCATGAATGGACCTCTATTGTTCTTTAGAGTGCTTTGCTATGACATAAAATACAATGGAAAATAGAAATGTTAGCAAAATGTCCATTTACCTTTATATTTTCATGATCTGCTCCTTTATGGGCGGGGGGGAGGTTGTTGCCATTTGTTAATTTTGTGCCAAATAATAGCTTATATTTGATTTAGAGGATAAAAAAAGCTTTATTATTACTTAATATTAAATGACTAAATAATAATTAGAATTGAGTAATAATTATAATTAAATTAGTATTATGTTAGTAATATAGTATCCTTCCTCCCTCCTTCCCTCCCTCCCTCCCTCTCCCTCCCTCTCTCTCTCTCTCTCTCTCTTTCTTTCTTTCATTATTGCCTTTAATTCTGACTGAATTGGGAGGCGACACACTCCAAGGGGTTACTGCATGGGTCCACCACTCTTGTTTCCTGCATCACCTATAGAGTAAACAGCTTCTGTGACCAGGGTGACAGGAACAGCAGCCTGTGGCTCAGTACAGCTCCCCTGGAGAAGTCAGTCTCCCAGACCTGCTGTCCAGTTTGTGAGGTGGGAACCAAAAGAGAGACATATTAAAGGCTGTGGGCTTGTTTTCTGGAATACTTCCTTCCCTGAACATACCTTAAGCTTCTTTTCTTTTTCTAGGCCACCTACATAAGACATTTTGCATGTCAGATTGGAATTTTCGTAATGCATACATGCAAATAGTATGCAAAAGTACACAGAAGGCAAATGTGTAAACAAAGTACTAGTACACTGGCAGGCTTATTCACATGTATACTATCGTCCATATTCTCTATAAACTAACCAAAACGTATTTCAAACCCTTAAATTTATTTTCACTCTCCAAAATCTTTATCAACTAGGCCATGTAATAGCCAGTCAGTTCTCCTTTTAGTCTATTAGGATCAAATCTGGACTGCAAATGAGAGGCCTAAACTAATATCAGAATATACAATGTGTTAGGAAAATTCACTTTTGGTAAAAATGATTAATTTCCATTGAAAACATTTTTTTTAATTTGAAGGCATTATGTTCTAAAATTAAATTTTACAACCTTCTTTGGGGGTTGCAAAACAATTTTTTCCCCATAGTCATGTTTAATGACTTTCCCCTGAATTTGTTATTTTATTTTGTTTAACTGAGTCACATTTTATAATATTCCCTACTGCTTTTAGTGTTATAAAATATAAACCTCCCACACCTAGTATGCATAATGTTGTCAAATTAATGTTTCTATGAGAACCTTAACTTTCAATATCCTGACTTTTATATGCTTAACGCTTGTGAATTAAAAGCACCTTAACATGGTTTTTGGCAATCAATTTGTTTTTCTGTTTCTTTAGAACACACTCTAATCATTAAGAAAAATCACGTAACACAGTTTCAATTTTCCTTTCTAATTTATCTGCATATTTCAGAAGCTACACGCTTTGATTAATTAACTGCTTGCAGTGCAGTAATGCATTCCCAGCACAATGTGAGCATAAGACCACAAACTTAAGGGCAATTTCCATGGCTGCTGACTTGACTAGAGTGACTTGCCTGCACCAAATTCTAGTGAACGTGTTTGGGGTTGTGCTCTTCTTGGAACGACCATGAGTACTTTGGTTCACTGGTTGTTTTTCCATCTATGTCTTACGTCTCAGGCCAATGTGATTGACTTTTTGCCTTAGGGATTCAGCCTCCCCTGTGGCTGCATCAGTGGCACCTGTTGCTGTTGACCTGCTTGTTGCTGGCTGCCTATTTGGACCGGGGGTTCGCCTACCTCACTGTTGCTTGAAGAAGTTCTACACTACATTGTTAAAAGCTGTATTTCCCATCTTTGACATCAATCTCCCATACTTTTCTCTCATTCTGTTCTTCTTTCTAATTATAACCTCCAGTCTCCTGATCGCTCCTCATTTCCATGATGTTCCCCATATTTGACTTCATTTGCCTTTCTACTAAGGGACTGGGAATCTAAAATGTCTTCTTTCCTTTAGTTCTTCTTCACCATTTTCCAAGTCTTAACAAGCCTCCAAGTTCCCTATTGGCTATTTCATTCAGAGACTGCAGCTGCTATAGAAAACCATGAACTTTCTTTCACTGACAAAGCACCCTACAAATTTCGGCTTTCTAATGTTAGTTTTGTTGTTGTTGTTGGACAAGTTTTTGTTTATTCATTTTGGTTTTTTTTAATTGAAGTAGAGTTGATTTACTATGCTGTGCCAATCTCTGCTGTACAGCAAAGCGACTCAGTTTTACACATAGAGACATTCTTTTTAAAAAATTTTTTTCCATTATGGTTAATCCCAGGAGACTGGATATAGTTCCCTGTAGTATACGGTAGGACCTTGTTGTTTATCCATTCTAAATGTAATAGTTTGCATCTACCAATCCCAAATTCCCAGTCCGCTCCTCTCCCTCCCCCCTCTAATGTTAGTTTGACTCAGCTGAGGCACGGCAATCCTTTTAATAAGTGTCTTCTTCCCTCTTTGACCCACCATGTTCTAATACTCAAGGGCTTTGACTTTTCAGCAGAAGACATTAGCTCATTCTCTTTCTGGTAATATAAGAGATACTCTGAATTAAAATTCCTTAAAGTTTCCTAATTTCTACCTCCTTCATCTGCATTATATTCATCCTTCATTGTAATCATCCATCCATCTTGCTAAGACTAATCCCTTCTCCTCTGCTTTCTTTCAAAGTCTAGTTTTTATTTTTTATCAAAGTTATACAGATATTTTAAAGATTCTACACTTCTACAAGGTTTGCTATTCTACAACTCTACGTTATTATTTTTTAAGTAGACTGTCATCACCCCCACACACACACATACACACACCTTTCATTTTATCCAGCGGTAAACACTTTTAACTCTTTTAGCTGATTCTTTTGTTTTACCTTCATGTCTTTAAATAATTTATCAATACTTATGATGGCTCTTGTTTTTTTGTTTTTTTTTTATTTTAGTCACTATTGATTTCTTGGTAAAGAAAATGAAGATTTAGCTCTTTCTGCCCACACTTCTTCACATCACTTCCTCCTTTTTCCCTTCTCCCATTCTCCCAGTAGAACAAACTTGTGTTAGATTACTATTTAACATTTTTAATAATAATACTATGTAAATCTATTTCCAGCAGAACCATGTACTGTGCTGATTAATTTTCCATTCTTGTGTAATTTTTTGTTCACTCTAACTTTAACTTTTTAATTTCCAAATTTCCACATATTGATCAATATTTCAATTAATTAACCCTCTCCTTGGATAAACAAATCTCCTCTCAGAATACACAAATATATTTGATACTTTGTCAAGTTTATCCTACTGAAGAAATTTCTCCTGGAGCCTTCTGACCTGCTCCAATCCGGACTGTGTTGGCCTACCACACAGCTGCCATTCTGGGATCACCTTTTGCCATCATCCTGGGATTCACCTTGCCTCTTCCCTGTGTTGTAACCCCTCTTCCCCAGATCCCATATCTCTTTTTGTAGTCCATTCCCTCATTTTGGTAGAACACAACTGTCAGAAACTTTGTGTCAAAAGTTGCGTGGAGCTACATTTTTGAGACTTTGCATGTATGAAAATGTCTTTATTCAACCCTCACGGGTAGCAAATCTGACTTGGCATTTCAGGAAAATAAAATGAAAACATATTATTTCCATCCTGTTAATGTCACCACCACTTTTCCTGTCATGCATGCCCTGAAACTTTCCCTCCGGGTCACATTTGAGGTCTCCCTCATTCTTTTATTCCCTCTCCAAATAGCTGGCAAATTCTATGACCTGTAACTCTACAATGTCATCTTTCTCTTCTGCACTATCTCTGCTCCAAACACTGCCCTCCTGGACTAAGAAATGGCTACGTCACTGGTGTGCCGGCCTCCCCCTCTTAGTTTATCATGGCACTACCCGATTAGCCCTGGTACAGCACGAGGCTGATCACATACCCTCTCCAAAGGGCTTATCTACCCAATCTCTAGTCAAGAAACTTGGCTGAAAAAGGTAAGGAGAGGAAAATACTGTGAGTTAAAAAGAGTCAGAAGAGGCTCAGATTCTATTATTGACAATAAAGGCAACTCTCATGATATGCCAGGTTATAGAGTCTCTTTAGAGCGACCTGCCTTGAAGGAACATGTGAGAGGACATAATATAAGAATCTTCTGCCTCAGATATATTTTCCTTCCTGTCCTGCCATGTGTCAAACTCCTTTCCTTTTAGCCTAAATTTTCCACCATTGGAATTACTCTTCAGTTTAGCCAAAATAGAAACTACCTTTAAAACATACGCTATAGTAGATAGGAATGTGAGCCATGAAATCAAACTGTCTGAGCTTGTTGATGCTATCAGCAATATCTTGAGGAAGGTTCTTCCTCTCTATAAACTCTAGTTTTCTTACCTGTAAAATGGGAATAATACTAGTAGCATAATTAAAAAGTTAATTTGAAGAAGAAATGAAATAACCCATATACTTAAAACAATGTCTGAAAAATTTTAGGCACTCAGAAAGGATTATATGTTAAGTACCCGTATCTGAAAGAACAGAGACGACATCATGGATAGTTGTTTTTTCCTCATGAATTCTTTTTTTTAAGGTTCTTTTTTTTTGGATGTGGACCATTTTTAAAGTCTTTATTGAATTTGTTACAATGTTGCTTCTGCTTTATGTTTTGTTTTTTTAGCCACCCGGTATGGGGGATCTTAGCTCTCCGACCAGGGATTGAACCCACACCCCCTGCATTGGAAGACAAACTCTTAACCACTGAACGGCCAGGGAAGTCCCCCCAGGAATTCTTGCCAAAAATATTAATTGAGCATGTATTATGTGATATTCAAGCACTATTCAAGATACCTGGTATATATCTTCCAAGAACACAGAATAGAATCCTTTCTTTCATGAAACTTACATTCTAACAAGAAGAGACAGAGAATAAACAAACAAAGAAAATCTTTTTCTAAGTTATATAGTATTCTGTAAAGGGCTAAATCCTATTAAATGACCATAAATCAAATCATTAGCACCTATGGACTATTCTGTGGGTCAACTACTGAGATTTTTAACCGTTAGCTTAGACAGTACAGAGCAAAAGTTTGAAGACAAAGACTGTAAAGGACCTGAAGGGAAGCAGAGATCTGCAATACTTATGGGCTGCAGGCTTCACAGGAGTGAATGACAGCTTGGCTAGAGACCTCTGGGAATCAACAGGAGTTCCACAAAGAGGTTGGTTATATTTTAAAAAGAATCACTAAATTCCTAGACAGAAACTTCACTTATTTCACGTACTGCTTGGTCTAGCTTAAGTCAAGTGACTTATACACTGGTGTCCAAATACATGTATTTTTGAACTTCCAAGGTTATTTTTATAGGGTTCATAAATATGACAGTGCACGGTGGCTTCTGATGACTGGTAAACGTGCACACACATAGACACATATATATCACCCCTTATTTTTAAAGGAAGAAGGTGGAAGGCATCGTGTGGCAAAAAGATTCTTAGAACTGAAATTCAGAACATCTGCTTTTTATTTTTGTTTTAATATTTTAGATATGTGGTTCTGGGTTAAAACAACCTTGAGTTGATCATCAGTTTTCTTATTATGCAGTGAGGTAAATACTGGATATAAAAGGGTATTATAAAAAGTAAAAACATAAGCACTATGGCAACATGATTGCATTCCTCCTTAGTAATATTAATACACTACTAAGAATAATACAATTCTAACAAACATCATTGATCTTATGTTATTGTTGGAATCTTTATAATTGAAGTTTCAAGTGAATTAATTTCATTAAGGCTAAAATTTCTTAAGAAGAAAAAGTTCTTATGCTTAAAGACACAGATTGCCCCCTTTTATTGTCTGGGTGTAAAAAAACATTGAGATAGAAATCCATTTCCTTTGATTACACACTAAAATGTGGGACACAATGATTTAGTCACTATTTAGGAGGATCCTCTGCCTTTTGTTAGACAGATACTTAAGGTCAGTAGAGCTTATGGACTAGATTGCAAGAAGTTTTTTACCCTTTGCTGAATCATTTGAAAAGTGTGAAAGTGCTCATAAAACTTGATTGGTGGATCATTTAATTTTACCTTCAGGTATAGAGCCTTCAACAACAAGACTCACAAAGTAAGATTTTAGATCTATGTGTCTGGGAAGAAAAGATATTAGTTGGTCTTATATCAGTTGCCACCAGAAGAAGAAAGCAATTGGCTGAAGAAAGAGAAAGCAGCTGGTGATCTATGAACACCCCTTTGGAAAGAAATACAATTATAAAAATAAGGCAAATAATGTGAAATGTAATGAAGTGTTGTACAATGGTAATTTATAGCTAAAGGTAATTAATATGTAGACTGGAGAAAGAGTTGAATTTCCTGAAGCAGTTACCTTATTTTTATGCTGAAATAATTATAGCTACTTCCCTATCTCAGAAGATTATGAATAGAGAGATGACAGTGAAGCAAGACTCAGCAGTAATAACAAGTAATCACACAGCATTAGGAACAGGGTGGAAGCTAGGGAGAATAAAAGAAGAAATACAGATGATTCGTCACATAGCTAAAGCTAAAGTTCACCTTCTTTTACTGCTCTTCTATATTTAGTTGGCGCTTCCCTAAGTGGTGTTTAGAAATGTCCAAAATAAATTTTATTATCCAAATTATGGTTTATGTATTTCATTCTTTACTATGTCTTCCTGACCACTCATCCAAAGAAAAAAATAAAAGGAATGGAAATGGAGGAAATGGTACTAAATTAAGTCTTTATCTCCTATTGCTTCTTTTCTTTAAAAAAGACAACTTATTTAATAATTGCTAAGTTAAGTACTGCATGAATAACACCTCCTTCATGAGTTAAGGAAAGCGTACGGTACTTGTGCTCAAAAGACATGTTCTGAAGAGAACGAATTTGCTCCCAAATGGCTAGCTTATTACTGATGCATAGTGAAAGCACATGAAAGTCACTTGTCATTTTGTTACCATGGCAACTGGGGGGCTGCCAATGGATTTTTTTTTTTTATTCTACTTTTTAAATGAAGGAACATTTCTCCTTTTGCCTTAGGAAGAAAAAAGCATGATGTTGGTGGTAAATGTAACCCTAAGGCACATTTCCCCTCAGCCTTCTGATAGTTCCTAATTTTAGTAAAATGCTTAAAAAACAGTCATTGGCTTACAAGACAGTATTACTACCTAGATGATAGTCAGTCCAGTCATCTACTGTGATCTATTTTGATGTGCTGAAAGTTCCACAGTGCCCACTGCATCACAGGCAGATGGGTCACTGTGTGACAATCTGAGAAACTGGATTCTTTTCTTGTGCATGTTTCTGAATATATATTTTTCTTTATTCCTGGTGTTTCTCAACTGCAAGCTGGAGAAAATAACTCTTGACCGCTAGGGTGACTTCCTCTGGATTCAACCTTAACTTACTATTAGATTCCTGAAGATACTTCTTTAGTTTGTCAGTTACTCATTAGCAAGTGTGAACACCATCACAGATTTGTGTACTTCCAATAAAAACATTCAGGGGATTCCTTGGCCGATGGCTCTCATCAATTTTTACCTAATCAGCCTAGGCCTTGGGTTTTATTATACTAATTTTCAATCATGTAAAATCCAGAAGTATGGTTTTATAGAGACGCAGAGCTAAAGCAAGCAAAGTAAATAATATGGTTTGGGCCACTGATTCCCAAGTGATAGAGAGATTATAAAGCAATGTGAGATTTATACATTTCATATCAACTGATGGGGGAGGATTGGGTTAAGGTCAGAAAGGAAAACATACAATTCAAGTCAATTAATCACCTATTAGGTTTTTTATTGAATTATATATTGCCTCAATAAAACCCTACGAATGCTTTATAAAATATTGAAGATAAATCCATTTGCAAAACACCAGTAGTAACTTTGACTTATTTTCTTAACAGTGCATTGTTCTAAACCTCAGGAATTATTTTAAAACTCTCTTATCCCCTAAAACAGGATACTGTCAATTAGTGTTTAAAGCTGAATTGACATATACTAGTAATGTTACATATCTTTCAGACACCGAGACATTTTTGAAGAAGAAATCTCTCCTTGAATATCTCTGGATATAAAGGTTCAGACTAATGTCCCATACGGCATCAATTACTGTTCTACGTCTTAACAGTTTGGACTGAGGCAGCATCATACCTAAATGGATGGTTCTTAAAATGTAGGATGCATCGGAATTACAGGGAGGCTTGTTAAACACAGATTGTTGGGTATCACATCTGGAGTTTCTGATTCAGTGCTCTTGGGTGGGGCCTGAGAATCTTCATTTCTAAAAAGTTCCCAGGTGATACTGATGCTTCTAGTCCAGGGACAACAATTTGAGAACCACTGCTCTAACCTCACTCATATCTCAGGGAACCCAAACTAAAAGCCATGTTGTAAATGTCATTGTTAATTTAACCACAACACCTCACAAAGCATGTGGTTCATGACTTGTCATTGGCCCTAGAGTAATCTACAGCTGTGTACTGGGTCCAGAGGAAACAATTCATTAGTCGTTTGTTGGTGTAGAGGTTAATAGAGTCGTAAAAGGTAAGCTGGAAAACCAAAGTACTCTCTTATGCTACTGCACATTGCTTTTTCATAGTTCTCTTAGAAGTTAAATGAATTTGGAAAATAACTGACAAATCTCCATTTATGTTTGCTTATAAATAACTTTCATTATTATCTGAAGTAATACAAAGTATCTTGGTCCTATGTGTGCAACAATATGTCTTAAATTCTGAAAGACATAGGTGGCTTGAATATTGCTCACCAGGAATGACAAATATGGCAAGAAATAACAAGCATCTAATAAAGAAAATCTCTTGCACTAAGAAAAACTGTGGTGGATAAAAAAAAAAACAAAAAACTAGAAGACACAAATGAAAAATCTGTGGACCTCCAACAAGTAAGAAAAAAATAACACCTAATTACTTCCCTATACCAAGGTAACTGATTCACTAAATCATAAATTATAGTTTGTCTACAACTATACTAATCAGACTAAATCAGGGGATGAGTAGCATACATTGTGGAATTAGTACCCATAAGGCTCTCGGTTGGAACAAATTATTTAGACAAAACATATCCTTTCATCAGTTCTGTGATTCCACTCATAGAGTTATGCCCCAGCTATAAAAAACCAGAGAAGATAAGGGTTAGAGGTGAGAAATGTCATCCAAAAATCAAAGTTTATCTTATTGACCTTTGTCATTTGAACTCAAAACCCATGGCACTAAGTAAGAAAGACAGGCAATGTTTCAGGGTGATCACTGCTGAAGTGGATACTTGCATATACATTTCCAATTTTAAGGCTTCTACACTAAATGATCATACTTAATTACTGACAGTAACAAGTTACTGTTGACGGCCCACACACTGAGGAAGAGCTGGGGCAAAGTGAATGATATCCTAATTGCATATCATTTGAATCATTACAGCTTTGAAAACAAAGAATTAGTAAACTAAATAACCACTCCTTCACAACAAAATCCATCTCCTCTACCCAACAGATTGTTGAGGAAACTTTAGCTGCACAAATTACTTTCTCCAGCAAAATTCTGTCTTTACCTCACTCACATTCACAGTCTAGAATAATCCACTACTCACAGATACAGAGAAATGACTAGGTAAAATGACTCACCCAAGGAAAATCAGATTCCTAGACAACTATGTACTTGGCTTTTTGATCCATTCTCACAATATATAATAAACCTAACTCCAGGATAAACGAACACTGTACCTTCACTGATAAAACACAGTAGTAAACCATAATCTTAAGAGTCTTAAACTGACTTTTAATTTCCTGATTTTTCAAGATAATACAAGATGAATGCCCCTTTTGTTACCAATTAATTCCACTTTGAACTTTTTAGTTTTCCAATATTTAATTTAGATATATTCTATATCTGACATTCTATAGGACTAATGAAAAGAGATTTTGATTCCCTAATTTATTATTCAAGAGATAATGTTTCAAAATTACATACTGAGCTAAAAAAAGGAAACATCTGTCATGATTTTTTATAGAAACAATATACATTTAGTTTGAAGCTTTTATACTTTCCTCATGTAAAATTAATCTGGGCCAGAAATAAACTGTGCAGATACCACCAGTCCTCTGAGCAATGCACACTACTCTTTGACCTTCATTGCATAGAAGGTTTAGTGAATCATAGCTTTATCATTTTATAACTATTAGAACCTTTCAATGACATTAACTTTTAGTATCACCGTATGTCTCTACAGCATTCTGTTGCTATATTCTGAAATGCCCAAGGTAGATCATAGAATACAGAGTCTACAGAATACCAAAAAATCCAGACGAAGGTAAGAAGACAGTTAACTAATCAGGGATTTTTAAATACTGAAATGCTTGTCAGATTATATGGCACAAATCATGTATTTGAGTGATCATTTTTTATTTATTGAGGTTCTCAAGTATACACATGTCAAATAATTACCAAAGGAAAAAAAGAAGAAGGGTGGGCCAGCCGTTAAATGTTGAGCTGTGTAGCCCAGCTCCCGTTTAAGAAACAGGGAAAAAGGAGAAAAGTGACTTGATCAAATAAAATAATCAGCATTCCAGGAGAAAAGAAAACACAAGTACCTTGATTTTTTTTCTTTTTTTTAGCCAACAGACAATTTTAGGTCTCTGAATGTCAAACAAAAAGGGTGGGGAGAAGAGGCAGAGTACTGTTTCTGCCTTTCTAAGACCTAAACATCAGACACGCAGCCATCAGCAACCTAGTCTAGATCTATGTGACCCTTTAGGTTTGAAAGGCAGCAGGACTCATTTTCTATGCATTTATCATAAGCTCCCAGAACCCCTAGTCTTCTTTCCAGGCCACTGGGCTTGCTTCTTGATTGGACAGCAAATTAAAAGTGATACAGGGTAATGTGTATAGTGAACTGTCACTTATTCATTTTGTGACCTTTGTTGGAAATATTTACATAAAAATATCAGAATAAAACCACATGGTAACAGATATCTTTGGCTTTATAGACGCTCAAATCATGTTTCTGGGCTTCCCAGGTGGCGTAGTGGTTGAGAGCCCGCCTGCCGATGCAGGGGACACGGGTTCGTGCCCCCGTCTGGGAAGATCCTACATGCCGCGGAGCGGCTGGGCCCGTGAGCCATGGCCACTGAGCCTGTACGCCCGGATCCTGTGCTCCGCAACAGGAGAGGCCACAACAGTGAGAGGCCCGCGTAAAAAAAAAAAAAAAAAAAAAAAAAAAAATCATGTTTCTGAGGGTTGCAATTATCATGAGAGATTAAGAGAAGCATGAATTATAAAATACAAAATAAAATTTTAAGGACATTTCAAACGAATGCTACTGAAGACACTTCTGGCATAAGATATTGAATAGTGAATTATCAAAATAAATATTAGATTCTTTAGAGAGAATATTTGTAATTTTAGATAAATCCTTACCTCCTTTATAGAGAATAAAAAAACAAGGCTACCTACCAGGATTAATTGAGATAAAGTACAAAAAAAGAGATGAGAACAACATCAATGCAGCAGTTGACTCAGAAACTTCCCCAAAGTAGCAATGATGGCTGGAGAGCTAACACCTAATAGAGTGATAGTTCTCTGGCTTTCAAACCCAAAGTATTAAGTGCTGTCCTCTAGAAGAAGGGCTAAAGAGTCTGGCATTTGAGACAACTAGAAAGGCAAAGCCTCCAAACTGGACTGCAGGGCATTAATGAATCCATATAAAAATCAACATTGTTTGTAGGTTTAACATCCAAGAACAAAGTTAAGTACCTCTTTATCTCCCCAAACAGTTAAACTCCAATTGTTCCTTTGGAATAGGGATTGGCAAACGTTTTCTAAAAGGGTCTCATAGTAATGACCTAGGCTTTGCCAGGCATAAGTCTCTGTGGTATCTACTAAACTCTGTCATTTGAGGTGCGAGCAGCCACAGATAATACATAAAGGAATGAGCATGGCTGTTTTCCAATAAAACTTTATTTACAAGACAGTAGGCTGTATTTGACCTGCAAGCAGTAGCTCTCTTGCCCATGCATTAGGTCTTTTGACCCTTTGTGTCTTGATGCTCTTGTCTCCTCGACCTGTACTTGTAAACCAAGATGCAACTCAAACGTCGGCATTTGAGTGCACCACCTCAATATAGAAAAAAATATGACCATTTCTGACGGTGTGGCCAGCATTAAGTGTAACATTTCACATATATGCTCATTATCCCTTTGAAAAATTCTCAAAACATAACTAACTAGGTAGGTTTCTAACACACAGACACAAAAATGGGGGGAAAATCTCTGGAAAGACACACAGGTATTTGTTCCCCAAGAAGCAAGATAGACTGTACTTAAGCAATCTTTGAACTAGTTTCAACACGTAATTGTAAGGAGAATTATGTGATTTGTGACACTACACCAAGAGTAGAAACATACCTGTTCCTATAAGTAAAGCAGTGAATAAGCTTCTCCATGCCCTAGGTATTTTGCTGAGGGCATTGTATCTTTATGTGGAAAATAATGATATCTTGCTGACCTTGCTGCCATGGGATATAATTTCATTAGCAATAATTCTGCAGCCTATGGAATTCAGCAAACATTTAATACAGGGAAGAAGTATTGAGCCTCTAAGTGCTTCTGAACTTCACATGTAAATTTTATCATGTTATATCTGTAATGCCCTGTATGCATGCTATACGTCTACCATGGGAATCAAGTTACGTATGATTTGTAGGAGAAACTGACGGTCACATTCACATTTTATATGTGCTGATAAATTTATTATTTTCTGATATAAAAATTAGCAATTACATGATAAAGTTGTATCAGAAAAATATACACATGAATATAAGTTTTAAATTTAGGACCATATCTTGGTAAAACTCTCATAATATATGAAAATAAGACAAAGAAAAAGAGAATTATCTTAAGCTAGGCAATTCACGATACTTGGTTTTGTATTTCATTACAGTAAAATATTGAAAATAGCTTACTTATTAAAGAGGAATTTCTCTTGCTGAGACAATCTGCTGATTTGTAATACATTTTTGAAAACTTTTAAAAACAAATTTATCACTTGTCCAAAGACATATGGAATGTTTGAGAATGAATGTTTATCTACTAGAAAAAAGAAAAAGACATGACTGATGAATATAGCAAAGTAAGGGATTGTAGGGGAAGTTTCTTTGTGTAAATAATAACATTAACAAGTACTAATATATATTGAGTTCTAACCTTGTGTGAAGCATTGTACTGTGCACTTTGAATGCATTAGCTCTTTTACCTCATAAGGTGGGTAGCATTCTATCCATTTTACAGCTTGAGTAACTTGTCCAAGTCACAGGGCTGGTAAGTGGCAGAGTCAGGATTTAAACCCAGTCAGTCTACCTGCAGAAGCCAGGCTCCCAAGTAACAGGGTACTCCACTCGCACGCATGAAATGCTCTATACAGATTTTGTCACTAGGGACATATGGGAGCAGTGGGTGGGAATGATAGGGAAGTGTGCTTGGTGAATGGGAGGTGGGAAGCCACCATTCAGATCAAGCATTCTACTAGGAGAGAATAACAAAACCAGGAGTCAAATATCCTATGGAGGCATAGGAGGAAGTAAGACATTTTCTAAACTGTTACTGAGTTAGGGTGGGGATATCCAGAAAGAAAATTCAGAATTACCAAGAAAGTAGCTGCAGAGCACAAAGGAGAGCTATCTTTGGAAAGAAAATCCCAAACATGTAAAACTGGAATGCTACAAACATTTTAAAAGAGCTCTGAGCAGAAGAAAAAGTAGTAATTTCCTCAAAATGGAAAAATTGCAAAATATTAAGAATTGAATGAAGTTTTAGTTATTTACAGCATATGCCCCTTTTTTCCACACGTCTCAATAGACTTTATTTTTTAGAGCAGTTTTAGGGTCACAGCAAAACTGAGCAGAAAGTACAGAGAGTTCCCATATGGCCACCTTCCTCTCCCCAAAATACACAGCCTCCCCCAACATCCACATCTCTCCCAAGCGTGGTACATTTGGTACAATTGATGAACTAACATTGCCACATCGTTATCAACTGAAGTCCATAGTTTACATTGGGGTTCACACTTCTGTGGTGCATTCTACAAGTTTTGACAAATGTATCATTACATGTATACACCATTACCGGATTATGCAGCATAGTTTTACTGCCCTAAAAATCCTCCATGCTCCACCTATTCATTCCTTCCTCCCCCAAACCTGTGACAACCTTTTAATTGTCTCCATAGTTTTCCAAGATTTTCTATAGTTGGAATTATACAGTATGTAGCCTTTTCAGATTAACTTCTATCACTTATTGATAGAGCATGTGTCCCTTTTACAGATCACATTATAAAAATATGACTCGTAGAAATTTCAGAAAGTATTAATTTGGTGCCTATACTGACTGTTAGAAAGACAAAAATAAAAAAAAAATTCTGTCATGAAGGAAATGCCAAGTTATTAAGATGCACACAATTGCAGCCACCTGTATAATAATTATTTCAAAATAGCATTTAGAATGGTAAATATAGGGCTTCCCTGGTGGCGCAGTGGTTGAGAGTCCGCCTGCCGATGCAGGGGACACGGGTTCGCGTCCCGGTCCGGGAAGATCCCACATGCCACGGAGCGGCTGGGCCCGTGAGCCATGGCCGTTGAGCCTGCGCATCTGGAGCCTGTGCTCCTCAACGGGAGAGGCCACAACAGTGAGAGGCCCGCGTATCGCAAAAAAAAAAAAAAAAAAAAAAAAAAAGAATGGTAAATATAAAATGTATTTTTAAAATAATTTAAAAGAGATGGTTTAAAGCACAAAATAATAACACTATATTGTGGGATTTATAACATATGGTGAATTAAAATGTATGATTACAAGAGAAGAGAGGCTGGGGGGAGAGGAATGGAAGTATACTATTGTAAACTTCTTATATGTGAAGTGGCGTATCACTTGTTGGCTGATGTAATACATTAAGATGTATAATATAAAGCCCAAAGCAACCTCTAAACTGGGCACACAAAATTAAAAGATAGAGATGATTAGTTTAGACCAAAAAAGCAAGCCCTAATTATATGCTGCCTATAAGAAATACATTTTAAATACAACCAAAAATGTTAAAAGTGTAAGGATAGAAAAAGATGTGTCATGTTATGATTAAATGAAGGCTGTCATGCTGTAATAAAATCAGCAAAAGTAGATTTTAGAGCAAAGAATATTAACAGAGATAAAGAAGCTCATTTCATAATAATAAAGGGGTCAATACATCAAGAACATAAAAACCCTAAATGTTTATGTACTTATAAGAGAGTTAAAATACATGAAGCAAAAACATAGGACTACAAAGAGAAATTTACAATTCTCCAAACCTACACAGATTTCAACACACCTCTTTCAGTAATTGATAGAACAAGTAGACAGAAAATCAGTAAAGATATAGACCTGAAGAACACTATCTACCAACTTAACCTAACTGACATTTATAGAATACTCCACCCTATGGCAGCGGCATAGTACACATTTTTTAAGTGCACATGTAAAATTTACCAAGATAGACCATATCCGGGTCATAAAACAATTTCAATACTTCAATATTGTTCAAATAATAAGAACTACATTTTCTGAGCATAATAAAATTAAGTTAGTAACCAATAACAGAAAAGCCCCAAATATTTGGAAACTAAATAGCATAGATCAAGGAAGAAAACAAAAGGTAATTAGAAATTATTCTGAACTAAGTAAAAATGAAAACACAAGATACCAAAATTTGTGGGAGGGTAATAAATCAAGAATTAGAGAGAAAGTTACAATCCAAAATATAAATATTGAAAAATAAGAAAGGTCTCAAATCAGTGACCTCAGGAACTAGAAAAAGAAGAGCAAACATTGGTTCACAAACTGAACTCATACACACAGGGCAGGGAAAAGCTGAAGAAAGAGACAAACCACTCCAAATAGGTATGTGGCAGGTTTAACAAGCAAGGGACCTTACATATGAGACTTGGTCTTGGGAGGTTGCAAGAGGAATATATCTCTATGCTCACCCACCAGAATCTTAAAAATTTATATAGAGGTTAACCGTCCATAAGGTCTTAACAACACATTGTTTTCTCAAGGCTGTGTGCTTGAAAATGGCTCCCACTGTGGGAACGATGGGCAGGATGTACATTCCAAGGACGGCAGGGGGAGTAAAGAGCCTCTGTTGCGCAGGTCCAACTCTCGGGTCAACTGGCAGTCATGTCCTCTTAATGCCGTCTTCCAGTAGCAAATTAAACCGAAAGTAAGACGTAAGAAGAAGAAAGGGAATAATAAAGACAGAGTAGAAGTCAATAAAATAAACACAACTCAATAGACAGACAATAAAACCAACAGCTGGATCAATCAAACTAATAAGCTTCTAGCCAGACTGATATCAAAAAAAGAAAAGACACAAATTGTCGATATTTAGCAATGTAATCACTACAGATTCAACAGATATTAAAAGCTTATTAATGAGATATAATTAACAAATTTATGCCAATAAACTTGACAGCTAAGATGAAATGGACAAATTCCTAGACACAACCAAAGCACATTTAAAAATACATA